>CAIGQW010052034.1:241069-257623 GCA_903798125.1 Danio choprae
TACATCTGTACACCACCTTTCATTGATGTAAAAGCATGTCCCACCACTGTGCGATTTCCGCGTTGATTCTCTGTCGCAATCCGCTCTGAACAGCTGATAGCCCGGTAGATGAAGCAAGTTGTCCGGTATGGCATCATTCAGCCAGGTTTCCGTGAAACACAGAGCAGTAGAATCTGAGAGAGCAGAATGAGTTTGTCTATTTTGTTGGGTAGAGAGCAGAGGTTCGCCAGGTGGATGCTAGGCAACACGGTTCGAAATCCACGCTGTCTGAGTTTCACAAGCGCACCTGCACGCTTCCCCCGTCTGCGTGCCCGAAAGCATTTGAGCAGCACTGCGGCTCCGCCGACTACTATGTCCAGCAAAACATCACATAAGTCTATATCTGGAAAGATATTTGGTGGAGTATGCGTCCATATGTCCAACAATTCGTCTCTGGTGACACTAATTGTAGGAATGTGACTAAAAACAGGACAAACTAACAAAAACACAAAAACAGCTGCAGAGCACGACACGAAGGCGGCCATCGTCGTCGGCGCCATCTTTGTGTACCCGGCACCATCTGGATCTTGGAGGACAGCACCAAGCAGCGTGAAGAATAAAGAAAAGTCTCCTCTTTGTTCTCTGTATGTAAATAGAGAGATTCAGCTATTAACATCAGAGCTGTGAGTGCAAATTTCAACTACACATAGAAATATTATTGCAAGCTGTGAAGGTTTGCTACGGATTTAACTTCACAAGAATGTCCCATTCACCTTAAAGCATCAGTACCCAGGCTAAAGCTGGTGCTGCGTGTTTAGCTCCACCAACTTGGCAATGAGAACGATTAAATCCTATGACGTAATCTTGTGTTCTATAAAATGTTAAAAACACCTTAAATATAAGATATCTCTTAAGCCTTTCCCAATAAGGTCGACAACATTCACTGGCCTACACTGTTAACCCTGGCTGTAGATTATGCAGTAAATAACTCTAAAATAGCTAGTGTTTTTGCAGCCATCTTCTTCCTTAGTGGTAGGAGCTGAATTATATAGATGTGGAGAGCTTGGGGTGGAGTGTGTATTTTCTCTGATAGCCTGTGGAACATAAACCAGTGTGCACCTGCCATTGAGTTGGCTGGGAAGGATGTCATAGGCGGAAGTTCTACACAACCAAAAAGTTCCTGTTGGGGATTCATACACCACTGATTTACTGCAAAGAGCTTTGGAAGAGATTGTGTCCTGTGGAGACATGCTTCTAAGTTCTTTTTCTTTATCCCTGCTGATGGAGTAATGTCCACATGGGATCCTGTTCTCATTTCAGTTACAAAGTTGCAACGTTCATGAGGAATTTTACCCAGTGAAGTTGAGGATGGAGCATAATTTTCCTCACACCTGGAAAAAGGCATTGGCAGTAGTAGATCTGTCATGATGGGAGTTGCTGAAGTTAGGTTGCAGGATGGTAATCCAGGAATGCAACACAGAAAAGGCTGAAGGAGTTGTAATCTTGTGACATGTCTTGTTGTATATTCCACTGGTATGAACTGTAAATAAGGTATACATGTCACAGTTGGAGATGGGATATGCCACCCAGGGGATTCCTGCTCCTACTGAAGGTGGGTGTGGCAGATGTTCTTTCCAGCAAACAAGGCGTTTCCTGACATATTCATCAGCTCTAAGAATATGTTGTTTTGTGAGCGTATTTATGCGATGCCCATGATGATCACTAGTACCAAAACACTAGTTTTGTATCCTTTGTTCAATCTGAGTCTGCTACAGTTGGTCATTCTTTCCCTATTTCTTAAACCCCACCTAAAGAACAGTGAGGTAAGGATGGACTAATAAATATGGAGGGCCTATTAGTGTAACGCCTGGGTGGCAGATAATGACATGATGAAAGATATATACAAAAACGGATTTATTGAACACTTACGGGGAACAGATACTGGATGCGGGAAGACAGGACGACACAGGAACAGGCGAACCAAACGAATCAGAATACTGGACAACGAAGGACACAGACAAAAGGGTATAAATGGATGAAGGGATGATTAAGCTAATGAGACACAAGGGATGAACACAGGTGGAACAAATGAACATTGACGGTGGCGGGAAGAGGACAAAGAAAGCACATGATGAAAACAAATGACGACACGGACGAACACTGACAATTAGGGAGTCTTCACCCAGGGGTGGCCCCCAATCCCTATTGGATCAGTTCTTCATTGGGCACCCCACTGTTCTATGTGTCCTGTCCTATTCCCGTAGATGGTGAAACAACCTTACAATGTAAGACATGTGTCCAAGTTTTTCTTCCCTGACACATCACTTGATGTGGTCTATGCCACTTAGGCTCTAATAGCTTATTTTTGAATGACTTTATCATGACCCACTGACCTGGCATGATTGTGTGTTCACCTTCTGGTGGATTCTGCCAACACGACTTAACTCTCTCTCTTACATTCTGTACAGACTTTGTGAGGTTTTCACAGTAAGCTATCAGGGCATCTGATACAATGTGTACATCAGCATTTCTAAGATCAATTACACCTGGCATCTGCATTGGGCGTCCAGGAATAATATCATGAGGGCTCAGTCTCACTGATCTGTAAGTTGATGCTCTCATACTACACAATACAGCTGGAAGTGCTTTGACCCATGAAACTCCTTCCTGATGCATTTTGCTTAGCCTGGTTTTAATTGTTCTGTTAGCTCGTTCAACCTCTCCTGATGCTTGTGATCTGTAGGGGCAGTGACGATTCCACTTAATCTTCAACATTTTAGACCTTTCCTTGACTACCTGTCCTGTGAAGTGTGTACCCTGATCTCAGTCAATGGAATCTGGTAATCCCCATCTATGTGCACCTGTAGCTTGTCCTGTTTCTGCCCATCTTGAGAACTTGTCTATTACTATCAAAACATCAGTTTTTCCTTTACAAGGAGGTAATGATGTAACACATGTTTTCACTGTTTTGGTGGCTACATTTATGAATTTTGGATTCCACCATTGATTTGAGAACCTGTGATTCATGTTTGCTGTGATCCAAATTGTATATTTGTTGAGCCAAATATGGCAACATTTATTCGGTAGCAACATATTTTCTCTCTTTAGTCCAGCAGCCAGATGAATCCACTGTGGCTACTTTGTCTAACCATGTCCATGCTTCATATAAAGGAACATCTTTTTACAGATCAATAATTGATTCAGGAGGCAGCATTGTTTTCTGTGCTGTACTACCTGAACATACTTGTACATTAGCATAATAACAAGCCTGTTTAGCAGCTACATCAGCAAAGCATTACCTTTAGCTTCCATTGTATTAGCTGTGAAATGTGTTTTCACTTTAATCATCACCAATTTCTTAGGAAGTTTCATGACAAACCTTAGATCTTTCACTAATCCTTAATGAGGGATCCAGCAGAAGTTAGAAACTGTCTACTTTGCCAGATGACACCAAAATCATGAATTACCCCAAAAGGATATATTGAATCAATGTAAATATTTGCAACTGATCCTTAAGCTAGCGTGCATGCTCTAGTTAAGGCTACTAGTTCTGCAGCTTGAGCTGACAAGTGACCTGGAAGACGACCTGAAGCTACTACTTCTGTGGTGAAAGTTACTGCATGACCTGCTTGTCTGTTACCTTGAATGATTTGTGCTGAACCATCAACAAACAACCCCGATTCTGCATTCTCTTTGGGCGTTTCTGCTACTTCACTTGTAGGTGTATATGTAAGCTTAACACAATCATGAGTCATTCATCCTCTTCATCCTCTAACACAACTTCAGTCAATGCAGACATCATACATGAGGATGGGTTTGTGATCGGTGCATGCTGTGAAACAATGTTCGGGGCTGTGAGGGTCGTTAACCAAACTCCCCAATGAGAGGTGACAGAATTGACTTTTGCTTGATTCATTAATGCAGACACTGCATGAGGGCATCTTACATTTACAGTCTGACCTAACACCATTGAGCTAGATGAACTGCCTGCACTGCTCTAAGACATGGACCCATACCTTGAGCAACTATGTCAAGTTTACCGGAATAGTAATGAATTGGGCGTAAACTGCCCCCATGATCTTGCATTAGACATGCAGTGTTCATGAACATAAAGCACAAAGGGCCTATCTGATTGTGCAACTCCCAATGCTGGTGCTTGACATAGTGCTCTCTTCAAATTATTGAAAGCAATAAGCTGAGTTTCTTACATACAAATAGTATCAGAATCTTAAACCTGACCTTTAAATAAGTCATAGAGTGGCTGGGCAATTGAGGCATAGTATTCAAGCTACTTTGGCTGTCAGAGTGCAAGGGTACAGAAAAGAATCCATTAGACATATCAATTACTGTGTACAATCTAATGCTAAACTATTACAAATTGTAGAAGAATCTGCTATTAATGGGGTGATTTTAATAATATGTTTATTGGCTACTCTGTACTGTAGTCTATGGTGAGTCTCTATGTCCCATTGGCTTTCTTTATAGGCCAAATGGATGAGTTACAGGTACTGTTGGTTTTAACTAGCACTCCTTGCTTCAGTAGTTTTTCTATAATAGGTCTGACTCCCTGTATAGCTTTCTTACTGATTGGATATTGTTTGGTAACTGGAGGAGTTCCTGTCAATTTAACTGGTTATACACCTGTCAGAAGCCCACAATCATCTTTATCTTTAGCCAAAATTGGATGATTCTGTAAGAAAGTATATCTAGGAGTGACCGGATTATCAGTAGAAACTTGTACTGAATTTTTTTTCTGCTAGCTGTTTCTGAGGACATGTCTAGAATTGCACCTGAATTTAATGGAGCACATAGCAATTTTTTTTTACCAGATTTTATGGGCCAAATTGTACTTCTATGGGCGGGGTTTCAAACAAAACAGAATCTTCACCTATTACACCAGTTAAGCAAAGTTTAGTTTTGTTGTATGGAATGTTTAATTTTTTTTTGCCAATTTCATTACTGTAATTTCTGCATCTCTATCAAGCAAAAAATCAATCTCTTTATCTTGTATGCTACCTTTCACAAAAATTATTTTGTCATTGTGATGGATTACAGGGGAAAGGTAGCTACTCACAGCACCCGCAATTAGTATTTTCCTGTTCTTGGCTGTCTGACAAAACCTCTCAGTGAATTCATTCACAGATTCATCTTTCTTTTGAGCACAGTTAGTGACTCTAGACAAATCTATTTTGGGTCCCACAATATTTTTCAAAATAGTTTTCAAAACACCCTCTCTCAAATCATCTTTACTGGCACTTCGTAGATCAGAAATAACAGAAGATTCAAGATTCTGTTAGAATTTGAGACATTAGCTGTGTAACTTCTGTTAATGACATGTCATAAACAGTCTTTCTATATCTTTGGGTCCTAGTGGTTTGGCAACAGCTTGAACTTGAACAACTGAAGCACTGAGAAAAACACTTTAATTTTTTTCTCATTGACTCTACAGGTACATCTGTTTTAAAGAAAGTTTGTAAGTCTGGATAAATATTATCAGGCTCACTGATTTCTTCCACATCAGCCTTATCTGAAGCTTTGTTGAGGTTCAGTTTCTATGTCAAAGATGCTACTCTTGCACAGAGCTGCTTGTTCTGCTCCTCTAGCTCTGAATTGTGCTTAGCTTGTTGTGTGGCTAGGGCTAAAGCAAATTCTCTGTGACAGCAGATGACTTTAGATTGTTTTTACAAATACTTACACCTAGTACTTTTTTACATTCATCTACAGAATTTTGTCTGGATGGATCTCATATTTCTGAGTTAGCCCTTGTCTAACTTTCTCAGTGACTATTAGATCTATCTGTACTCCTAACATTGATTTAAATTCCTTATCTGACCACAAAGGAGTCGCAAGACCACCTTTTTCATTTGTGGGGATCAGTCTAGCATTCTTCTTAAACATTTTGTGAGTTTCTCGGTTACTACACACAAAACACTAAAACTTCTCTAATCAACAGACTGTATGTTAACACCGTTAACCTTCCCTGGGAATGCAGAGGACAAACACAAACTACTAACACTTTACACTAAACAAAAAAAGTATAACAAATAATAACTTGTAAGGTTAATCTTCCCTGCTTTAACAAAGGATAACAGATTTTAGTTTAAACATCCCTGCTTCAACATAGGATAACAGATTTAAGTACACAAATGCTAAACTTCCCTGCCTGACAACAAAGGACAACAGATTTTAGCACAAAATGCTAACTTCCCTGCCTGAAAACAGAGGATTACTTATCACTCCAAAAGATAACATTCATCTCTAAAACTGAAGTGAAAAGATTCAGTCTGAAGTGAAGTAATAATTTATATATTTAAAGAAATTTCCTTCAAAATTCAAATTCAAGTTAAGAAATTTAAATTCAAGTTAAGAAATTCAAATTCAAAAGATATATTTTTAATGACATATAATATACAGCTTTATTAAATTACAATTGTTAATAATTCAAATTAACACAATTCAAATTCAGACTGTTTTGGCATATTGTTAGCTCCAGACCAAACACACTTAAACACACTTGCATATACATATAAACTTAAACTATGCATATGCACCCATAAACTCGCATATGAATATAAACTCGATGCGTGCATAAACCCCCACAAAACACTTGTGTAAACAATCAAAATAAAATTCGCAAACATATATACAATTAGGAGCGGCACTGTGGCGCAGTGCTGATTCGAGCCTCGGCTGGGTCAGTTGGCATTTCTGTGTGGAGTTTGCACAATCTCCGTGTTTGCGTGGGTTGCCTCTGGGTGCTCCGGTTTCCCCCACAAGTCCAAAGACATGCGCTATAGGTTAATTGGGTAAGCTAAATTGTCCGTAAGGTATGTGTGTGAATGAGTGTATGGGTGTTTCCCAATGGTGGGTTGCAGCTGGAAGGGCATCCGCTGCGTAAAACATATGCTGGACATGTTGGCTGTTCGTTCCGCTGCGGAGACCCCTGAATAATAAAGGAACTAAGCTGAAAAGAAAATACATGAATGAATATACAATTAGTTGTGTATATACATATGCAAGTGATTTCATATGTTTATGTGCCTGAATTCTCAGTGTAAAATGAAGTTGTTTCAGTTTAACAAGAAATGCTCCAGCAAATTGTAAGGTTTATTATGCAATTAAATTATAGGAAAGCAGTTTAATAAATATAAGGTTGCATATGTAATTATTCAGAATAAAATATATATGTTTATGTTTTTAATTTGGCCTCACGGTGGCGCAGTGGATAGCACATTCACCTCACAGCAAGAAGGTCGCTGGTTCGAGCCTTGGCTGGGTCAGTTGGCGTTTCTGTGTGGAGTTTGCATGTTCTCCCCGTGTTGGCGTGGGTTTCCTCCGGGTGCTCTGGTTTCCCCCACAAGTCCAAAGACATGCGGTACAGGTGAATTGGGTAAGCTAAATTGTCTGTAGTGTATGAGTGTGAATAGGTGTGTGGATGTTTCCCAGAGATGGGTTGCAGCTGGAAGGGCATCCGCTGCGTAAAACATATGCTGGATAAGTTGGCAGTTCATTCCGCTGTGGCGACCCCAGATTAATAAGGGGCTAAGCCGAAATGAAAATGAATGAATGAATGTTTTTAATTTTTTTATTTGTGTCATTCGTCACGGGTTACGATACACACTTATGTCCAGTAGGGGGCAGAAATGCACTTTTAAGTGAGTTGCCTGTCACCATTAAGCTGGCTAATGCACCAAAACGCTGGATGCCAGCCGCAGTAAAAATATCACCGTGATGAACAGAAACTTTATCAGTGATTTTTTTTAATATGGTGAATATTTAATAATCAAAACCAAACCAAAATATTACAATTATGACATCCACATCGTAAAAAGAATAATAATTATAATAAAAAAGGAAGGGCATAGGCTACAATATTTGCAATAGAAAAGAAGACTTTATTCATTCATTCATTCATTTTCATTTCGGCTTAGTCCCTTTATTAATCTGGGGTCGCCACAGCGGAATGAACTGCCAACTTATCCAGCATATGTTTTACACAGCGGATGCCCTTCCAGCTGCAACCCATCTCTGGGAAACATCCATACACACCCATTCACACTTATACACTATGGACAATTTAGCTTACCCAATTCACCTATACCCCATGACTTGTGGGGGAAACCGGAGTACCCGGAGGAAACCCACGCCAACACGGGGAGAACATGCAAACTCCACACAGAAACGCCAACTGATCCAGCCGAGGCTCAAACCAGCGACCTTCTTGCTGTGAGGCGAACGTGCTATCCACTGCACTACCGTGAGGCCCAAGAAGACTTTAGTTGTTTGAATATATACATAGTTCGCTTTTTGACTTGAACGTTCTTTAATCAGCCTTGAAATTGTAGATATTTGACATACAGATAGGATCCAGATAGTCCATTTATATTTTTTGTGATTACCTAATTAAAATGTTTAACATAAAAATATTTCTTATATATTTGATATATTTTCATTATTTCACAGATGTAATACCTCTATTAATCGCATTCTTTGTATTTCATAAGCTTTGTAATAAAATGATTCGTTATAAATTGTAGGTCTATATATGTTTGTGAATTTTATTTTGAATGTGTGCGAGTGCTATTGGTGTTTTTACACGCATTGAGATTAGCCATTAAGGTTATATGTGAGTAAAGGTGTGTTTGCATGCAGCAAGTTTATATGTATCTGTATGCATTAATGTGGGTGTATATGCAATGATCAAGTTTGTGTGTATGTGCATGTGTTAATGTAGGTCTTTATGCAAGGATCGAGTTTATATGTATATGCGAGTGTGTATAGGTGTTTATGCAAGATATAGTTTATATGTATGTGCGTGTGTATGTGGGTGTATGCATCAAGTTTTTTTGAACATCCAATAGTATAGATGTATATGCGTGTAATTTATAGGTGTATATGCAGGTGTTTTATGTATGTGTTGATTTAAAGTTTGATTTAAATCCTACACGGCGCCTCATATGCACACCAATGTGCTGCTTAAGTACACTTAAAACAATACACTAATTACTACTACATACAAAGTGCACAAAAATACATTTTATATAAGTACACTAACATTATGTTCTTAAAGTGTTTTGTGTGCTGATTTTGTAGTTAATATGCTAAAAGTTAGTCTTTTGTAGTTTATAAGATAAACTAAAATTGTCCAATTTGTGTACTGTCCTATCCCAGATTAAAAACGTACAGTGCTCAGCATATATGAGTATTTTGAAAATTAATATTTGTATCCATTTCTCAATGAATATGGGTAATATATATTGGTGCATTTTAACAAAACAGATTTATTAAACAGATATATTTATTAAAATTATATTTTAGTCACAAAACATCTTTAGAAATATAAAGAAAATACATTTCAATTCATGCAAAATATAGCAAAAAAATTACAAACTACAACATTTGAACAAAATTGTATATATGTTTTGTTTCTCTTGATTTTTGCTATTTTTTAAAAATGTATTTAATATTTTTTTCGTAGCATATAAATTTGGGCTACTAATTTTTGAACCATATTGTAAGTTATTTTGTTAGATTAGCTCCAGATTTGTCTTCAGTACTGACTAAACTAATGTATATGCACAAATATAATATTGTAAAGCATCCTATAAAAAATATTAATTTAAATGAGAGATTTGTGGGGGGTGTACTCAAATATGCTGAGCACTGTTGTCATTGTTATTGTTGTGCTGTATACTATTGCTGATATTGTTGTTGATAATTATTTATGCAATGTTGGCTATTTATTTCATTTCTTGGATTAATTGTTGAATTAAGAAAATGTGCATGCATTCTTGTCTATTATGTGAGCCTTTTATTTTTATATGGTGTAGTTTGTTTCACTTATTTAACAGGTGGCCATCTTAATATATATCTACATATACACTTAAGACCGGGATTTTTAAACTTATCAGAGGTGAAAAACGTTACACAGACGTTTTTCAATATTAAATCAAGAAAAGAAATAAAGATTTTTTTCTTCATTCTAATGAGTTGTTTTCCCCCACAGCACAAATGGTAGTGTAATTTTAATATCATTTTAACTGTTCTAACTTCAAATTATGGACTGTATTTTGCAGCTCCTGTCCTACCAGTAGCTATGTTTCCTTCCACCTATTTTATGTGCTCTTTGGATATGCACATAAAAAAAAAACTGATTGAAACACCAAGATGCGGATCCATTTTAAAAATGTGCTTAAAAAATGTATGAGCATAACTGAGTAAGATAAACTTTTTATTCGATAAGACAAAAATGTGCATAAACTACAATGGAAACACTTTTACCGAACAAATTCCAGTATGTGCATTAAAAAAGTCATGTGATTTTGTTATAAGAGATCTTGTGATGATAAAAGTATGTGTGAATGAACAATCCAGCAGACTGATCACAATGTAAAACATCTGAAATGTTTTGTGATATTAAATATTAATTGGGTTTATTCCACTTATTCCAAATCCATCAATGCGCAGCTCCACAAGTCCCAAACCATGCAAGCCAGTGGCGACAGTTTTAGTGGCTGTCAGCCAGTGGCGTTTTTTAAACAGCCAGTGGCTTTTTTAGTTATCTAAAAACCGTAGTTAGTTTAGCATAAATTTACTTAAAGCTCTTTAGTTAACTAAGAAGTTCTATAGTTGTAGTGATCAGTGGTAAAATTAGAAACTTGTGGAAAATCAGTTGTGGAAATTAATTTTTAATATAAACAAATGTTGCTGCCAGTTAAAGTGTTACTTTACCTCTGCCCCATTTGTTTAAGCTAATCAGTTAATAGTGGCAATGGAGCCAGTGAAAGTGAAGAGCCATTTGTCCTATGTTCGTATGAAGAACAAGGGTGTTAAGAGGCCATAACTTGCAGAACGTTGTTTTGATCTAATCAACATTTTCCTTCTAATCAACATTCTTTCAGACACAGAGAGACACACACATGGATTACAAAATTTCCATCTCACAAAGTGGACATGAAATGGAATATTTTGCTCCATATACTTCACATTTAAATAATCATGTATATACTTGAATATGCGCTGTTTGAAATACTCTGTATTAAACATTGCTTATTAACGTTTATATATGAATGCTTAGGTAGAGATCAACACTGCATAGTGATGTTTAGTCTTTATATTCTCAGCACAATGACTTGGGCAAACTAGAAGTGAATTATGCATAGGAAAATATTTAAGACTTTTAAATATAAACAAAGATTTTCTGTAGACTATGACTATGCAAATGCCGGTCACACTATGGGTGACACCCTTCAGTGACCTCCTCACAGGGTCATCCAATAACTGTGCTGAGTTTGAAAGGTGCCATCTTTTCAATCCCGCCTTCCTGGGAAAGGATAAAACATTCTCTCAAAGAAGTTGAATGTGGTTATTGCAATATAGCAAGGATTTTCATGGTGTTTGGATTTACAGTATGTTAAGCCTGCTGAAACAAAGCTTCAGAACTTTCACCTTCAGAAATCGGCGTCTTCCATATTTGAGGAACTTTACTTTCAAGGATAAAGATGTCGTAGTATTCCAGACATCAACACCACCAACTCCAGAAATCTGCATGTTCCAGATTTAAGGACCTCTGCCTTCAAGGATAAAGATGTCGGCATGTTCCCAACATCAGGACCACCACCTCCAGAAATCTCCAGATTTCTTTTTCTCAAAGTTCAAGAGATCCATGTCTGTTTGTTCCATACATCAATCACTTCTTAAACAGTAGAAGCATAAAATATATATGACTTTCCAAACCTCTATTAGAGACCTTGGCATAGTGTGTTTCAGTATAAGATATTCTAACTAATAGAATGTTTATAACTGGCATTCATTAATAACAAAAACTTCCTCAGTTGTGTTATTTTAGAATAAGGTTTACCTCTAGCTTGTCTTTAGAAAAGATAACATAACAAAGAGTAATGCCTATGCACTTCATTTATTGTACATTTAGCAATTTTTGTTACTCTAGTTATTCTTTTGTTAATAAATACTCATTTATTACAATTGTGTCTGTCTTGTGTTGATAATACAGTAATGAGCTCTGTAAATCAGACAATCTCACAATCCTTCAGATTTGGCAGATCACAGCAGCCACCCGAAACCCAGTCCATAGTGCAGTTACTAACACCACAGTACTGTACACTTACTAACAAACACAAGTGTCTTTCATATATATTTGGGTTATAAGCATGTGTAAGTAATATGAAATGTTCACATATCTTTTGCGAGTTTGTTATTTGAGATGTAGAAAGAACGGAAAGTGACCGTATAGAGAAACACTGCAGCGCTGGTGAAGATTGTGGGTGTTTACAGGGGTTTGACAGATAAATATGAATTTGTAGCTAAATTGTTACCGTTGCCAAACAGCATTTCCTGTGGTTTACATCCTTGCTGCAACATACCGTTAATGCTAGAAACTATGCATGTAATAGAACAATTCTAACAATACTTACAGGTTGTGGCTCATAATCCACAGCCTTTTCTATTATGGTTGGAGCTGCTCCTTCTTTGAGGAGTTTTTAGCCCAATCCAGCACTCAACTGGGAGAGATTCAAGAAGCTTTCCTTTGTCAAATGCTAGAGCTATATCTTTTTTTATAATTCTCTGGAGCACAATTAAAATTAAATTGTAAGCACTTGGCTGCACGGTGGCACAGTGAGTAGCACAATCGCCTCACACCAAGAAGGTTGCTGGTTCAAGCCTTGGCTGGGTCAGATGGCATTTCTTTGTGGAGTTTGCATGTTCTCCTCGTGTTTGCGTGGGTTTCCTCCGGGTGCTCCGGTTTCCCCCACAGTCCAAAGACATGCGGTACAGGTGAATTGGGTAGGCTAAATTGTCCGTAGTGTATGTGTGTAAATGAGTGTGTGTGGATGTTTCCCAGAGATGGGTTGCAGCTGGAAGGGCATCCTCCGCGTAAAACATATGCTGGATAAGTTGGTGGTTCATTCCGCTGTGGCGACCCCAGATTAATAAAGGGACTAAGCCGAAAAGAAAATGAATGAATTGTAAGCACTTTTCTTTTTGTGTCATGTCGTTAGGAAGCCCAAAAAAAGAAACCAAGGCTCTGTGGAAATAGCAGCGTTTGAATGGCATTTTACCTTTCTGTGCTATAAATCATCAGACCCACGCAATGTTTTTCCAATCTTCTATTGTCCAATTTTGGTGAGCATTGTAGCCTCAGTTTCCTGTTCTTAGCTGACAGGAGTGCTCTTCTGCATACATCGATTGTAATGAGTGGTTATGCATGCAAAAAACTCATAGTTTTCTTTTATTTTATACACTGACATATTAGGTGAACTGTGATTTATGTTTGCTCCTTTACAGTTTACATACTATCTATGGGCCGGATTAAAATTAAAACATTTGTTAAACAGCAAGACAAATGTAAACAACTAGTTTTCGGTTCATCTTTATTTTCATAGCACTGTATACTTAAAAAATTTGTTTCTATAGCATTCTGTAGATTGTGTCAAAGCAGCTTAACATAGAAGTTGTAGTAAACAAACTGCTTCAGTCCAGTTTTCAGAGTTGAAGTGCAGTTTAGTTAAATTCAGTGTAATATAAATGTCACTGCTGAAAGCAGCAAATCCAATGATACGTAGCTTTACAAATCCCAAATCAAGTAAGACAGTGGCAAGAAACAAACTTCACCAATTGACGAAAGTGAAGGAAATAAATCCTTGAAAAAAAAAAAAAAAACTGGCTCAGTTGTGCATGACCAGTTCTTCTCTGGCCAAACTTCTTGTACAGAGCTGCAGTCTAGGCACCAGAGGCTGGAGAACGCTGTGCATTTTAAAAGTTATCCATTTGTGTTTTATGTGTATAAATCAAAGAGCTGTTTCTTTAATCTATTTTTAAACTGACAGAGTGTGTCTGCCTCCTGTGGTATGGTGATAGGAAGGCTGTTCCAGAGTTTAGGTGCCAGATACGAGAAGGATCTACCACTTACGGTCGATTTTGATATTCTAGGAATAATCAAAGGTCCAGAATTAATTGAGTGTAGTGGACACGAGGGGGTGTAATACACCAGGAGCTCTATCAAATATTTGGGGGCTAAGCTGTTTAGGGCTTTGTAAGTAGTCAATACGATTCTTAAATTTATACAATGTTTAATAGGGAGTCAATGCAATGATGAAGGAACCCGAGTAATATAATCATACTTCTTTGTTCTAGAAAGCACTCTAGCAGCTGCATTTTGAACCAACTGTTTACATTTATTAATTAGGCCTACAGGGGAACCATCTAATAATGCATTACAATTCTTTAACCGAGAGTTCATGAAGGCATGAATAAGCTATTCCACATTAGACATTGATAGCATATGTCAAAGTTTTGATATCATTTAGTATATCAATATAAAAACTACAAAAACATTACAAAGACTGGAAAAGTTATTTGGAATGTGATTTGATTTCAGGCTGTATGAAAAATAAAGTTATTATTTCAAAGGGGTATGATTATTTTCTATAGGCTCTGTACAAGAAATGGCTGATGTTAACCCGTTAACACAAGCACACTGTTGCTGCTCACGCTCCCAGTGTAAAAAAAGGAAAGACATAGGAAAGGTGGAGATGCTTGTTTGAATTATTTTTTGACTCTGCTTAAGTTTTATGTTTTTATATTAGCCTCTACATCATGTTATACTGATGAACTGTTACAAGGATAAATGCATGCTGATATTCTGAGAGGAAACCTTTTCTTCTCCTCCACAGAAAGTGGACTCCATAGCCACTATCCCCACACAGCAGGATAACAGATAGGGCAGATGAGGTCTGGGTAGCAGGGTTTAACCCCCCTCTTTTTAAAATAATCAATAAACTATTCTTAAGAAAAAAATAACTCTAATCAACGGGAATTTTAAGAACATCACATACACACTGGATAGACACCTTTGCAAGTGTATGAGCTGGTTTACAAAAAACAATTTACTGGCATACTTTCAATCTAAATTCACTTACCCATGTTTTGACAAACCCTGGACTGTCCTTCAACGATGACACATGCTCACAAATTATAGACACAAATCAAAGCAATAAAATATTTTGATAGAAAATAAATGATATGACTAGATTAGAAGTGTAATCAGATAAAAACAAAACATACAGTCAGAAGTGTTATATACTTGTGCATTAATATACATGTATAATAAGCTGCTTGTAATAAACTGAAAATCAAAAGTTTAAGAAAAGAGTCCCATCTCACGCCCTGTAATGGTCTCAATGCTTATTATTGTAAATAAAAGCTTGGAAACCTACAGTTTAAGAAAACCTATTATTTACAGGATTTGATGTGCTTTTCCACCTCCAGTTCCATTGCATACTTCAGCAGTATTTACAATTTCACTGTCATTGAATCAACACACACACACACACACACACACACACACACACACACACACACACACACACACACACACACACACACACACACACAAAACACAAAACACAAAACACACAAAACAAACAATGAGGAGACTGGTACAGAATGTAAAATTTTTACGACAGACTGAACAGGCTTGCTTACTCACTCTTTTTCCATTGGCTTATTCCCGGTTGACATTCCAAAACATTACATTGTGGCCTATGTGCAGTTGAACTTATTAACTTATTACTAGCTGAAAGGTGGTAGGTTTGATTCCTGTTCCTGGCAGAAATTGAAGGGGAGTCCCCACTTTTCTTTATCTTCGATACTGAGGTGCCCCTGAGCAAGAGGTGCGACACTGATCTACCAAAGCAATAGCTGCCCACAGCACCGGGTGTATGCTGTGTGTGTGTGTGCACTTCAAAAGCAGAGCGCCAATTTCGAGTATGGGTAACCATACTTGACAATACTCACATTACTTAATTGATGGCAGCCCAGGTGTCTATTTACTAAGCAGACATGTTTGATTGACTGTTTGATTGCATGCATATCAAGGAGGAACAAACAAACACTTTTTTTGCATTAAAAACAGTTAAGCTGTACAATATAAATAACACAATATGTGAAGGTATTTCACAGCTAAGGAAAGTTAAATTTCCATTTCACAACCTTCACAGAAGTACAGAAGCTATCCAAGTCAAATTAATGCAACCTATTTTATTTCAGTAAAAACAAGAAAAAAATGTGTACGGTTAAAATATATTCATTATTCACTAATACTTTAACCTTTATCTTACACAGTAATTTAAGAAGTTGTAAAAAGTTTCTGAGCCAGTGATGATCTCTCTTTCAGCAATGTTATTTTGGTGTATTTGAGGGTGGCTGAAAACTGGGGCAATGCAGGGAGGGTTTCCACTGAGCGCAGAGCCACCAGGGTATTATGGTTTGCAATAGCTGATAGTCTGTCCAGTTCTGTGGTGCTTATACCAGGTGATGTCACTCTTAAGAGGGTAGAGAGGTGTCTGTGCAACATCTGTGCCCATAACAAAGGCTCTGCCCACAGATTAAGATCTCCCTTCTCAAAGAGGAACTCTTCATCCTGAATAAAAAAATGAAAGTGAAAAAAAAAAAGATTTATATACATAAATACATACATATACCTATATATACATACATACATACATACATGCATACATACATACATATACCTATATATACATACATACATACATA
>CAIGQW010052034.1:262623-280692 GCA_903798125.1 Danio choprae
TATATATATATATATATATATATATATATATATATATATATATGCATATATACATACATACACACACACGTACGTACGTACGTACACGTATGTATGTATGTATGTATGTATGTATGTATGTATGTATGTATGTATGTATCAATGTACATAACATGAGTAATATCAAAGTGGTCCTTACCAAACTTGTTGAATCCTCACAACTTAGATCTGACTGTTTGTCACCCAGAAGCCATTCTATCAAGTTCACCACACCAGCAGCAACCTGGCCCCACATTTGGAACAGCTGGCACAAAAAACTAACCCCCATCTCCAGAGCAACTGGAGGAGAGACAGCACCCATTACAACACCTAGAATGTGGCAAAACAAAGAAGTGAATATTCCTTTATGTACAATCAGAAACAACAAACAATAGCTGTCACTGGAGCAGTACCCTTTTAAAACCAAAATTATTGTACTTTTTAGCTACTTATATTTAAATTTAAGGTGAAATATGCATGGGTCTCCCTGAAAAAGTAGGCAGCATATTGTGCTCCAAAATCTCTATGCACTTTTCAGCATTAATGGTGCCATCACAGAAGTGCAAGTTACCTTTGGGCACTGACACAACACCATACCATGACAGACCCTGTTTTGTGGACTTGGTGCTGGTAACAGTCTGGATGATCCTTTTTTTTTATCTTTGGCCCAAAGCACATGGCGTCCATTTCTCCCGAAAAATAAATGAAATACTGATTCATCTGACCACAGTACACGTTTCCACTGTGTGATGATCCATCCCAGATGCCTCTGAGTCAAGAGAAGTTGATGGCGCTTCTGGACACTGTTAACATAGGGTTCCTTTTGACACAGTACAGTTTTAACTGACATTTGTGGATCTAACTGCATTAACTGATATTTTGTGGTACTTGACAAAGGTTTGCCAAAGTAGTCCTAAACCCATGTGGTGATATCGCTTATAGATGAATGACGATTCTTGATGCAGTGCTGCCTGAGGGATAGGAGATTATAGTTGTTCAGCTTAGGCTTGCACCCTTGTCCTTCATGCACTGCAATTCCTGCAGATTCCTTGAATATTTTCAATGGCGTTATGCACTGTTGAAGGTGAAATATCCAAATGCCTTCCTATCTTTTTTTGAGGAAAAATAGTTTAAGCATTTAAATTTTTTCATGCATTTGTTGCCAAACTGGCGATCATCTGCCCACTTTTGCTCCTCAAGGACTAGACCTTTTTTGAATGATGTTTTCGTACCAAATAATAATTACAATCCTCTGCTGACATCATCAGTTTCAAATCACATAATTATTTAACCAATATACCTGATTACTAGCCCTACATTGCTCTTGTCCCAAATGTGTTGCAAAAACCAAAATTGGAATGTTTATTTTGAAAAAAAAAAAAAAACCATTTGTGAGGAATATATTAAATAATGCTTGCTGTATTGTCTGCAATGAAATACAAGTCAAAATAAATGTAGAAATCACTACTTTCTTTTTTATTTACGTTTTCCATACTGTCCCAAGTTTTTCTGATTTGGGGTTGTACAAATAAAAATCAAATATTCACAGACATGAAAAAGCGTGTGGCTGACCCGAATGGTTTCATAATAATAGAGCTGCAGAAAATGTCATAAAAACACATGTCTGGACTTATTTTACTTATTTTATCTGTATTATTTTACTTGGCATGAAACAAAAAACTTACTATACTTCTCTTATTAGTGCGCATTTATATTGTCTTGTGATGAACAATTAAACCGTGCAAAAAGTCTCCACCTTTCAAAAAAAGGCTGCAGTCAAAAGCCAATAGAGGAGTTTTTAGAGAAGTACTTTTAGTTAAACTTTTTGAAAGCATTTTTCCTTGTAATTTGGTTTTCTTAGGACTGTTGCCTCACAGCAAGAAGGTCGCTGGTTTGAATCCTGGCTGGGTCACTTGGCATTTCTGTGTGGAGTTTGCATGTTCTCCGCGTGTTGCCATGGGTTTCCTCCGGGTACTCCAGTTTCCCCACAGTGCAAAAACATGCGCTAATGGTGAATTGAATAAATTAAATTGTCCATAGTGTATGTGTGTAAATGAGTGTGTATGGGTGTTTCCCAGTACTGGGTTGCAACTGGAATGGTATACGCTATGTAAAACGTGCTGGATAAGTTGGTGGTTCATTCCGCTGTGGCAACCCCAGATGAATACAGGGACTAAGCCGAAAGAAAATAAATGAATTTAGTTTCCTTGTAATTTTCTTGTTCGTTTTTATTTTTTGGCAATGTAACAGTTATTTTACTTGACTACAAATTTTCTGTACTGTATGTATATAACTGTATATATTGGCTTCATTCTTCTGTATATAAAAACTGTATATAACTGCTTCATCCTTCTCAGAGTCTGGTTTCATTCCTTAAACAGAATAGCACAGAAAAAAACCCAAAAAAAAATACCTGTAAACTTTTTTCCACACCATAATTTTGGTTAAAATTTACATATACTGTACAGTACAGGTTCAAGTGTTTGGGGTTGGTAAGATAGTTTTTTAAATTTATGTGAGCAAAGTCTCTTATGCTCATCAAGCCTCATCACAATGGCATACGTTCACATTAAGTGAGATATTGTAAACTACATATTTAAGAATAGTCTATAACAGAATGTCCCAATTGGGGTTTAAAAATTAATAAATTCTCAAAAATAGAATTAAAATGGAATTAAAAAATAGATAAATGAAATCAACATAAAACAAGGATTAATATGAAATACTTTAAATCATGTAAATGTATTCTAGTAGTAAATCCCCCTTTCCCCCATAAATTATGAACTTGCAAATGAGCCAAATATGGGCACTTTAATTTAATAAATGCTTAAAATACTTCAAACATAAACTTAAAATCTTAATTTTGCACTAAATACAGAACATCCCTTTAACACATGTGCATGTACCTGTACTGTGTAAATGTGCTGGTATGTAGGAGGTGAAGTTAGCGGCCCTGTCCCTGACATCCGGATCTTCATCCTGTAATAATGTAAACAGGCCCTTCCATAGCGCCATAGTGTGTGTGATACCTGGAAAATACACACACAACCATGCACACAAGCACACACACAGCCAGAAAGAGCATAAGCTTTAGATTCCTACATACTTTCCCTTGCCCAAGGATGTACTCACCAAGAGGCAAGGCTGGTGTCATCAGTAAAGTGGGGATGGCCTTCACCAACACCTCTGCTGACATGAGTTTAATTTCTGTAGGCTGATCCTCACCACAGCCCTGCAAGACGAGTGCCCCCCATCTGTTTAAGTACAGCACTGCAGTCTCACTGTGCTCCTGATTTAAAACACAACCACATTACTAAATGAAGACCGACCATAATGTCCAACTTAGCTGTTTAGGAAGAAAAAAGTACTGTGGTAATACCATCATACACTGACATATCAGTTGGTAGTACATTCATAGTTTGTATATATACAATATTGTATGAATGGCAATGAAGCGAATTACCTTGTTATTTTTTAAATCAGTTTTACTGCACCAAGGCAAAATTTGTAATTAAAGGCTTACAGTTGATTATACTACATTGAATAGAGTACCATATGTAAATTTATTACTTATCAATTTGTACAATTAACCAGAATTGCGGATTAGGCATGGGACGATAATTGTTTTCAAGGTATACCGCAGTTTGGAAAAGTCAAGGTTTTAAAACCGCCAAAATTTTCTGCTATACCATTCCTACGGTATATGAAAGTTTTTTTTTTTTACGTTTTGGTTTAAGTTTTTTAGGACAACAGTATCTCCAGCAGAAAAGGTATCGAAACACACCTTTTCAAGTTGAAAGAAATCTGTTTTTTCTACTAATGAAGACAGCAGAAGTCAATGATTCATTTGAAATATTTAGCCTGACATGTTTACTGCTCCAAAATATTTTAAAAGTTTCTCAAAATAAAATATATTGTGTTCAAAAAGTTAGTTTTTTTTTACCCAGACAGTTAAAAAAAACATATTTTAGAGTATTCACAATATCATGAAACTGTGAAACTGAAACTGATATTTTTTTCCAAGGTTATCATACCGTCAGAATCTTATACTGGCCCATGCCTATTGAGGATAAGAATTAAGAAAAACCGAGAGGCAGGCACTGTACCCCTGCCATTTTTCTTCCTCAAGGGAAAGTGGCCTTTTTACAGTGGGTAATGTTTTTTAATGGGTCATACAGTGGGTCATAGTTTATTTAATTTTAACAATTTAATTCTAAACATAAGCTGTGAATAACACTTAAATACCCGCTCTTAGCAGGCTTTGAACCGGTGAATCCTGCATGCGAGGTGAGCGCATTAACGAGGACGCTATACGTCTATTGTGCTTGTTTAGAAAATAAGGTGTAATTGTACAACCTCCATTACTATAGAAAACTATGATCAGCAGAGCGGCTGAAGTAAATTTATCTATCAACCATCTTTACAGCATGGAGGCAAGTAATGATTAACAAAGGACTAAATTACATGTGGCTTAAATGTACAATTAGCAAATAGTCTCGTTAAAATCCACATGATGTAATTTAGCTCAAGTTTAGCCAAGGCAATATATCATGCACACACAGGTTAGCTTATTGGGGAAAAGACAGCTGAATAGTGAAAATATGCCCTCTTTTTTGTAGTGAGTCATTTATTCAGAAATTATAAAGTTACTTGAAACTAGAAACAAAGAAAAAAAACATGTCAACTGTATCTTAGCCTGTTCTTGTGATGATATTTGTGAATTCTAAAGCAGACCATGCATGAAGTTTAGCAAACATTATTTTGTAGACATCTGTTAAAAAATGAAATAACACTTGTGTTGTGTAAGTGTGAGGGTATTAAAAAAGTTATGTTGTGTTAAAGGGATAGTTCTTCCAAAAATGTAATTCTCTCATCAGTCACTCCACTTGTTCCAAACCTGCTTCAGATTCTTTCTTTTGTTGAACAAAAAGAAGATATTTTGAAGTATGTTGTCTGCAGGTAGCTTCCATATTGACTTGCATAGTATTTTTTTTTCTTGGTATGGAAGTGGCTTTCAGTGTGCAACATCCTTCAGAGTATTTTATTTTTTGTTTAACATAAAAAGAAACTCTGAATGGTTTGAAACCACTGAGGGGTGAGTATATGATGTATTTTTTTCCTGTGAACTATGCTTCAATATGTTTTATTTATTAAAAATAAAGAAAATAAGAAATAAGAAAGAAAAGTGCCCTTTATTCCAGTTGAGCCCCTGCCCCTCAAAATGTCTCTGCACGTCCTTGCTGAGAAGGTATTTTTTATTTAATGTATTAGCCTATTAACCAAAATCGTGAAATATTGTTACCATGATATTAGAATACAAATATGCTTTGATTACAGGTTACTATTCAAATGTAAATGCACGAGGACTGCAATTGAAAAAAACTGGATTAAGACGATGCACAATTTTCTTTTCAGAGATTACCTTATTTGTAGTTTTACTGTGAAGTGCTCCAGCCCAGATAATGTTTAACTTGTTTGAGTCTCTATGGATCACAAAATGCTTCTCTTTTTTATCTTTACCTGCAGTGTTGATTTAGCCAGGTGCACCACGAGATGAGATGTTAAAGAAAGTACAGCACAGTAGAGCTCCATGCTGAAACGCACACAAGAACATATTCATAGTTAAGTTCATACTGAGAAAAAAAAAAAATGTGGCAGATGCTGATCAATTCTCAGTAAATTAACAGAAGATGAATGTAAATAGTTTATAATAAGCATCCACTTTTAGATGTTTGAATTTGAGATTTAAATAAATAAAGGTTGTTTCAATAGACTGTTTACCTATTCCCATGAACTGTCCAGGGCCAGGTTTCCCAATAATGATTTATCTTTGCTCTTAAGAGTGTTCTGTACGTGCAAGGTGAGGATGTGTGAGGATTTCAAAAGAGTTTGAGAATTTTTCATTTTATTAAAATTATTTTTAGTATTTTTCTTTTGTTCAGTCATTTAATTTAGATGTGTATTTCTATTTTTGTTAGGCTAGGAGCCAAAAACCACTGACCAAGTGCACCTGCTGCTACATAAACATACTGTATTAAGACATGCACACCTAACCACACATTACAGTGAATAAGTGCGCGTAAAGGTATACAATCACACTCACTATACTGAAAGCACAGGTAGCTGTAACACTTTAATGTGTAAATCAATCTCCCTCCTGCACACCTGTATGTATGAAAGGGTGATTAATGTACATGGGGTGGCTGGCATATGTGGTAATTTAAATTATTTCAATGACTTATAGCAGTAAAAGGAAAAAGATTTAGTGAGTGCAGTCCTACATTTAGGAAAAGTGCACTCTCCTAAAAGTTGCGTAGTAATTTGAGTTTTTTTTTTTCTATGGTCAGCATGACAAAACCTCTCAAACGAGAGCAGCACCATGAGTAATTTAAAATAGCAAGCAAATATCTTCATATGTAACAACATTTTGAAAATGTAAAAAATTATATTTAATTCAATTCAATTCAATTCAATTTTATTTATATAGTGCTTTTTACAATGTAGATTGTGTCAAAGCAGCTTAACATCTTCTAGTAAAGTCCAGATTTTAGAGTTGAAGTTCAGTTTAGTTCAGTTCAGTTCAGTGTGGTTTAAGTTTCACTGCTGAAAGTTCAAACACTGAAGAGCAAATCCACCGAAGCGCAGCTCCACAAGTCCTGATCCGAGCACTTAACCAGAGCATTTAACCAGAATAGGGCAGTGTTGATTCATGTTGAGGTCTCTTTGTTGCATATTTATATAATATTTCAACAGGCTTCAATACTGTTTTGCACAAATGCGACCAGCTGAATACAGAAAATGTGAAAATATTAACGTATGTATTATAGTACATCTGTAATGCCTCAGAAGTGAGTGACCCTCTTATGTATCTAAAATGTTCCTAAAAAGGTTACATTTTAACATTTTAGAAAATATTTCTTACATCATTTTTTAAAGTCAAAGTTTAGTCTAATGTGACACCTAGATAAGTACATTTCTCACCAGTAATTTTTTTTCCATTAATAAAAAATATTTGAATAATCTATTAATTTATGTCTATTTGTCAAATAAACTGCAACAGTATTTTTTTTGTACTTAATGTAAGACAAGAGCTCTGGAGCCAAGCTGCAACCTTCATATCTATTGTTAATCTTGTGGTCACCTCTATAAAACTTTTTTCCATGAGTGAAAACAACAGTATTATCAGAATACATGATGACTTTAATATTACATGCTTACAGGAGGTAATTTATATATAAATTACATAAAGCAGTGGCCTTAGGATGGAGCCCTGTGGTTCTCCTATAGTGCAGTCTTTGAGAAGGGATAGTGTGACATTCACTCACACATTGCTGCCTACCACTCAAGTAAAATGCAACCCAGTCTACTGTATCCGGAGGCAATCTAAAATGTCCTAACTTCCTCGGGAGAATAATGTGGTTTACGGTATTAAAAGCCTTTTATCAAAATATTTATTTTCTTTAAGGAAGTAGCAGAAAGCTGTCTCAGTTGAATAATTCCTCTTTAAACCAAATAGCAAAAACAAAAATATATATAAGTGCATTCTCATCAAGGTGCTGTCTGCTTAGCAACAACCTACTCAGACTTTAGAGATGGCAGGGAGAATGCTTATGGGTAGATAATAACTGACCAGTTGTTTAACTCCTGAGTCATGGACAGGCGTAGCAGTTTTTTAATTGCAATAAAAATGTCTTCTTTAATTGACTGATTTGTTTTTTTTTAAGGGGTGGGACTTTAGTTTTTTATTGTCATTTAGAAATGCACTGTCCAGTCCATATATCGTCGCCTTAGAATTATAAGGTTCTATCTACGTTCAAAATAATTTTGAGACATTGAGCTTCAAAGTTTAAGCATTCCATATAACAAACAATATGCATGTAAAAGTTTTCTTTCATACATTAAGATGACAGAGACCCTAAATGTACTCTAAATGTAAATTATCAAAATTCTCTTAAATTTGCAAATTGGGGTAAAAAAAAACAACTGGGAAAATTCAGATAGAACCTTCTAATTCTAAAAAGTCATTTTACGTTTGGAAATATGCGGTTCTATCTTGCAGATCATTAATTAAAGCATTACTTTTCAATAAATACAATCATTCATTCATTCATTTTCTTTTCGGCTTAGTCCCTTTATTAATCTGGGGTCGCCACAGCGGAATGAACCGCCAACTTATCCAGCATATGTTTTTTTTGCAGCAGATGCCCTTCCAGCTGCAACCTATCTGGAAAACATTCATACACACTCATTCACCCACATACACTATGGACAATTTAGCTTACTCAATTCACCTGTACCACATGTCTTTGGAATTGTGGGGGAAACCGGAGCACCCGGAGGAAACCCACACAAACACAGGGAGAACATGCAAACTCCACACAGAAATGCCAAGTGACCCAGCCGGGGCTCGAACCAGCGACCTTCTTGCTGTGAGGCGATTGTGCTACCCACTGCACCACCGTGCTGCCCAGAAATACAATCAGTCTGCTTATTCATTTCATAAAAAAATGGTGTTGTAACAATATGTTGATGTTTGAGAAATTTATTTATTTTTTTGCTTTCTATAACATTTAATTAATGTTTAAAAATAAATACTTTTTCTTGTTCAAATTAAGCATACAAGGCTGTGCTAAATATTTTGTCCAGTGCAGGTGTTCATTTTATGTAATTAATATGAATTATATACTTTATATGAATTATATTTATTTAATTATATGCCTCATGAATTAAATTAAGTATTTGCCCTTTAAGGCTTAATATCAAATTTAATAACTTTAAAAGAAAACAGACAATGAGCAAAGTGTTTAAACACTGAAAATATTTTTCCTGACTATGTATACACAAATAATAATTTCACATTTAATATATTACATTTTTTTAATAACTTTCTTTTTCAACAATGTAAAATGTAACATTTCATCTCAATGTCAAAAAACGCTTTAATTAATCACATTTACACACATCTTTTCAGTTTCAGGTTTCTTTTCAATTTTATGTGGTGCGGCATTATTTAGTCAACTCTGATTTTGTGTCTCTTTCTGTTGCTGATTGGCTCACAGGAAGAACATTATAGAGCCAAACTAGAGTTTGACTTTGTAGATAAAACTTTTATTTGTTTTTAAATAAAAAGTCTTAAAATGTAAACAACTTATAAAAAATAAATAAATAAATAAATAAATAAATCACATAATGTAAATAAGTTGTCATTTAATAAGAATATTAATACATTTGCGTTGGTATTGTTCAGTGGTGTGATCATTTTTTCTACTTTTCATCATGAACTGTATCGAATGAGGGATGATCAAACTCAAATTGCTCAAATGCAATTTTACAGAAGTGTCTTTCACTGGCATATTTTGCACATTGTTATTATTTTTACAAGTTAATAAGAGTTATGCCCTAATTGACTTAATCATGGTAACATATGCTCTGAAACTTGCATTTCAAAATCTAGACACCAATTAGAAAATAAGTCAGTCTTAAGGCTGATTTATACTTCTACATCAAGCGCACGCGTATGTCGCCAACACTCTGTTGCACCTCTGTGATTGGTCGGCTTGGTAGCACTGACAAGTTTGGGTGGGACCGAGAGCCATGCGAACCCGTTGGAGCGAGTGTTTACAAGTGTTGAGTACTGTAAAGGGGCTCCAGATGAAAACTGTTGTTTTGTGTTTACATTATGATTAAAGTTGTTGCACGTCTGCTAGTTCCTGCCTCAGCATGAGCAAGTTTGAGCCACTTGTACATTAAGGTAGCGTTCAGAAAAAACAAAACACCAGCGAAGAAACTTGACACAGAGGAACATAAAAACCTACTACCCGCTAGTGTTTCGTAAGTGTTATTGCAATGGAACATAAACAGCACGCAAAAATATAAATGCACGGCAACGCACAAGGCATGTGCCGTGGGTCACGTCGATCACTCAACGCAAAAGTATAAACCAGCCTTAAGGAAGGAAGAGGAAAGGACACTGAAGGGAATCAAAAAATTTGTGTTTGGGTATTAACATTAAGCCAGTATTTGTTGCTTTCATTTTTTTCTCTAGCAAACCCTAGAGATAGCCACAGTTCAGTGATAACCTGCAACACACTGATTTTCTTTTGCAACCTGCAAATTGAATACACACAAAAGCCTGACTGTACCTGCCCATGAGCAGGCACTGGGCTTGCAGCCAGATGCTGTCAAAGCAACACTCCAACTACAGCCAAACTGCCTTACAACTCCAAGTGCTAGAGACAGTTTAGAGAATTTCTAAAGTACAGCCTGTGTGCATGCAAAGAGGATGGATTATTAAGCTTAACACAATAGCTCATATAGCTCCCATAGATTAGTGGTATTAAAGGTGCAGTAGGTGATTGTCTTTAGAATTTGTTTTTGTTGTGTTGGTTGAAAGTCTCTTCACATTCTAATAGTAATGATTAAAGTAAATGATCTAAATGTATTTATATGTATTTTTATATTCTGGGTAAGGCATAAGACTAAAAAAATGTTCGTCCAAATCAAATTTGTCAGGCCGATAATTCCCATAATTCTGATAAGTAGCCCAAACTGTCTGTCAACAAATATACAATTTGTACAACTGCCCACCCATTCACACAGACAGATCTGCCTTTTGTGTGTCCACACTTGTTCATGTGTACACAAGAGAGTGAACTTTTTAAAATCCTGAATTAATATTAGAGGTACTTTTGCACGCTGGAGGAAGGATGACACCATGGCTGAAATATTTATTTTAGAGAGGTAATGTTATGTTTTAAAACTATTTTAGTCATGCAAAGCTTATGTAGATTTTGATGTTTTACAAATGGGCTATATGCATGGAAGTGTTGTTCAGCCACTGAAATCTTCCGGCAAAAGATTTCAATTTCATAAGATACCTTTTACAGCATTGATAATGTAGATTTTTATTTAGTTTAATATAAGTAAATAGTGCTATTCCATAGCCTGCTTTACTGAGGTGAAGAACAACAAAAGCAACTGGGAAAAGCCACCACAGAGAAGAAAAAAGAATTTTTCACTTCTCACAACTTTTTTACTCCATATTCTGCATCTTTACGAATGATGGCCTACTCCTGCATCAGGACAACTCAACAGCCCCATTATGTGGTACTAACAGTCAAAAAATGGTACTTAAAACAACAAACATCCTCCCAACCATCCATCTTGCCTCTGAAACCACTCAAGAGACCATTTTAAAGGGTGAACAACCCGATAGATGACAAGGTCTTCAATGGAAAGTGAAGACAGCTCTCAGCCAACAAGGAGCACCAGACAGGCATGTCTCACAACATGTCTAGGACTAACCCAAATCTGAATCCTATCCAGAACCAGTGGAATGACAGCTAAGTTAACAGATAACCAAATCAAGAGAAGACATGAACTGACAGTTTAATCTCCTTAAAACCAAGCTTGAGATGTAAGCTGTTCACAACACTTCCCAACTGAAGTGTTTATTGACATCAACCATGTTAGCAGAAGCCTCACACAACCACCCCTGCTGACTGGTACACAAGCTTCACAACTCAGTATACTTTAGCATACTGGCCACCACATGAGCCTGTACAACACACTGAAATGCCTATTTGGAAAGGAGGTGGCCAGCAGAACTACCTGGCAGTAACGCTGAAAACCAGGTGAGACTGAAGCTCTGATGGGCATTTGAGCTATCACGCCAACCCACCTTTCTGAGAGACTTTAACATGACCTGACAGCTCACCATCAAATGACAGCTCGTCCTATGACTTTGCAACACCACGGGCACAAAAAGGCTATAGACCCTTTTTCTCACAGCAAAAACCTTGCTAAACCACTTTGCCACTAGTTCCAGCTAGTGAGAAAACCTCTGTCCCGCCACTAGACGGGTATCACAAAGCAGCATGTCAGGTTACAGAAGTCACTAGAAAACCCTTACCAGTCACAAGAACAGTCTTAAATCCCATCACACCTCAAGGTTCAGGTTGCCAGAGCCACTAAAACAGGTTTTATCCAAGGCAAGTATGCAGCAAGACCTTCCTACAACCACTGAGTTAGCAATATTAACAGACGCTAACATTGTTTGTTAGTGTACAGGGAAGCAAAACTTTTACAAGACACTACAAAGATGATCACGGGCTCAGTATACTCCCTTTTTCCACCACATGATTGAAGATAATGTACTGGCTCCAAAAATCCAGCTGCACACCATGTAGCAGCGTAGCGTGCTCCTCCAGAGAGCCAGTAACTAAGTGCTTCCAAGCAGCAGTCAAGTTTCCAAACATTTACATAGTGATATGTGCAAGCATGTACAGCGCAACTTTTAATGCACTTAGTACGTACTGAGGGCAGCATGGTGGCTCAGTGGTTAGTACTGTCGCCTCACAGCAAGAAGTTCGCTGGTTTAAATCCAGCCTGGGCCAGTTGGAATTTCTGTGTGGGGCTTGCATGTTGCCCGTGTTGGTGTGGCTTTCTTTCAGGTGCTCCGGTTTCCCCTAGAGTCCAAAGACATGCTCTTTAGGTGAATTGAATAAACTTAATTGGCTGTAGTGTATGTCTCTGAATAAGTGTGTATGGATGTATCCCAGTATAAGTTGCAGCTGGAAAGGCATCTGCTGTGTAAAACAAATGCTGGATAAGTTGGCAGTTCATTCCGCTGTGGCGACCTCTGATGAATAAAGAGACTAAGCCGAAGGAAAATGATATTAAGTCCTGAGTTTTGATTTTTTATTTATTTTTTTAACAAAGAAAGGGGATGTTGTACTGTGTCAATGTGTAGTGAAGTAATCAGGGTGGTTCCTAGATGGTTTAAGGAAGGTAGCAGCAGCTGCCACATGTAAGAAATGAGTCTGCCTCGACCCAACTTCCACTCTAAATGGTGAATTGATGCTCATTTCCCAAAAGGGCTGACTTATGAAAGAAAAGAGAAGTCAACAGTTTGTTGTCTCTGCATTGTTTGAGGTGACTACATCTCGACCAAATGGTAACAATTGTAGAATGGGGATGGGTGTGGTACACAGAGAACCATCTCATCAATGTGTTAAAACTGCATTAACATAGAGAGATAGGGAGGACAGCTGGGTCAACAGCCAAGGAGCAACTTCATTACCATCTAAAAGCAAGTCTAAAGGCAACATCTAAAACAGTATAAAGGTTGGAGTTTAAGTATGTTCGGGGTGCATTCTGACTCCGGTGAACCCAAGGTACTGCCGTGTATTTTGAGACTGCTATGCTGAATAAACATCTTCATTGAGATTTCTACGTCGTCCTCTTTTTTTCTTACACACACCTTACTGCCACCAAGTACATTGTACAAACATGTATGGAGTTTGAACTCATAATACAAAAGCAGATGTAACAACAGTAAACAACATATATCATGCTTTTATCTTGAAATTAAATAAAACTATGTATTAAAGAAAAAAATATTTTAAGCAGTTTTATTTGTGTAACCTCAGGAAAATAACTCATATCACAGATTATTTAAGTGATTTAACCAAATACAGGGAATTATTTTCTCTTTTTCCAAACTTTATTGATTGTTTAAATAGACAGCAGTACACAGAAAACTGTATCATACTTTTTGTGCCTACTCTTCTCTTTCTACAACATGTTGACATATTTGAGGTTTTTATGAGACAAATGAGATAAATAGAAACTTGTGTATGTTACAATCTAAATGTGAGGGAGAAAATGCTAAAAACTAAAAATAATGATTTGTCAAAGAAAACGGTGAATATGCTAACTAATTAGAATGCTAAGCATAAGACAAGAAACTACACAGCAAAGCCAACTTTAAAAGGTTCATTCTCAATTTATTCTAATATGTGGCTCAGTCCAAATATCACTTGATCCAATTTTAAATAAATTTAGACATGCTTTGTAAATTGTAAATTGAGATATTAAAAATAAAAATAAAATAGCACAAACCAGTGAACAATTTTCTTTTTGACAGTTACAAAAAGTTAGAATTCTCATGTATCATCAGGACTTGCTGATCCAAATTGTACCAAATTTTGTGCGGATAAATTAGTCATATTGTTTATTAAACACTGCAATTCATTTTTTTTTAAAAAGGTCAGAAAAGCAGTTTGTTTGATCATAGCAACATCTGTTTTCTTGGATTCAGGAGGAAATCTATTAACACCAATAGAATTTTCAAACAAAATTATTTGGCATGGACCCTCAGCTCATAGCTCTGATAATGCACCAAGATTGAAAAATATTGCAAGATACAACAATTTTAAACTATTTAGGCTGAGGTTTGTGACCATAACTTTAGAATTGAATTATTATTACTTTTTTAATGGTTGCTTGGTTATATTACTAAAATAAAGTCTGTGGTTGTTCAAGATTGTTCATGTTCATTTAAATATTCAGTTAGTTTGTAGCATAACATTAGTTCTAACTCTGGCAAGTGTATTAAACCAAATTATATAGTTTCATCTGTATGGCTCACCTGTGTTTAGATGTCTCCAGTAGTGTGAGCAGATGGTCTACAACCTCCTGGCAGCTTAAAGACATCATTCCATCTATCCAGGGCAGCAAGGAAGGAAGAGGGAGGATAGCAAGAACCTGAATAACCTGTGAAACAAGACCATAATTGCAAAAAAAACTCTTTTTGGTTGGTAGGGTCATATAATCCATCCATCCATCTAGTCAAACTAACCTTAGTAATAAATACAAACAAAAAGTCCAAACTGAGACCCAAAAAGTCTATCAAAAATGAATAATTTTAATATTTTATTTTGCCAACCACACCTCTCAAGCCATATTCAATTCATCCATACCAATATTCTCTTATTCCATCTTTCTTCCTTTGAGTAACATTAATCCCTCCATCCATCTATCCCTCAATTCCCTTGCCCATTAAACACATCTGGTTGGGCTTTGGCCCTTGGGTTTCCTCCCCAAACTCTCACTTCTGCATACCAAGGGAGTTAAAAAAATCTAGCTTTTCTGCTACTTTCTTTTTTTCTTTACTTCTTCATTTCCTTCACTGTGACATGTCAGGTAATACACAGGGATGGCATTACTTAAACTTATTTTTCTCCTTGGAGCTGACAAGTAGATTGTAAGTCTTAAAATTTAACAGGTGTTTTAAGCTGCTTTTACTTTATTATTTTTATATTATTGTTTTGAAGATTTTATTATGGTAATTACATTTTATTTAATTTTAACACAGGAAGTAATTTCCAAAGTATTCCTGATGGGAAATCCCAACCCAAAATGACAATGACCTCTTTGTTTATAAGTGTGTGGTTGCTGTCATGTGATTTGCATTTGAATTGCAGAAGCAGGAATTCATGAAGTTAGACTGTACCTAACATTGGTTTCATACAGATTACAAAATCTCAGAACAGAATTATAGACTCTAAAAAATGCTGGGGTTGGATTGACACACGTAAACAAGTTCAGTCAGCTCTACAAGTGCTGCTATCACTCAGCCTAGGCACTCTAAACTGCAAGGCAAAATTCGAAATCTATTTAATGTTCATACTTAAAAAAAAAAAAACCCATCTGCTTCACTGTGTGCACTAAATGTGCAATTTCAGGCTTTCAGTAAGCTTAACTGAGATTACTGTACTACACAGCCAAGTTACAGCCATGCTCCTCCTCACCACAGGTCAGTGAATGGTAGAGCACAGCCAGACATCACCATTGGAAGGTGCTTGGAAGGTAATAACTTAAAAAAAATTGTATATGTTAAATCCAGATTATTTATTAGAAATTATTGACTCTGTTAGTAATGAGGTTTGATACAGTGCGGTTTTTAACTTTTCTAATAAGATGGTATTCCTTTGTTAGGACATCCACCTAAATTTCCTGCTCTACTTTATCCCCTATTATGGGTTTTTGAAAGTTACCTCCCATGCGGTGTGTAACACAGCTCTAAGTGAATGAAAACAACCAACAGAGGTTTAAATCAGAAAGTGCACAGTGTTTTAAAACTATTCACACAGATTCATATACTGACTCAGAGTGGAGTATATGAATCGTCTTGAGTTAAAATCTTTTGCCGGTTCACATTGATGTCGACACTAAACAGTCCCTTATATGAGGTGCCGGATCTGGTAAAACTTCTTAAATTTTTAGTAAAGGATACACTTCAGTGTTGGCAACTTGTTTTTTTTTTTTTTTACCACAGGAACAACTGGAGCAGCCAATTCACTATACACTACTGGAGATATAATATTTGTGTTCTCCAATCACCTGTTCTTTCATCGGCTTTCACGGAAATGGTAGCATTAATATCCTTCAAAGTTCCTAATTCATCCCTGAAGAATTCACTGCATTTCTCAAGCACTTCCTGGATTGACACAGGCTGTTTCTTTAATTGACGTACTGAATTCCTTTTCAATTCAACTTAATTTTATGCATCCAATTCCTACCACACACATTTGGTCTACTTCCACTGCAAGCAAAGACAATTAATTCAATTGATCTTTATACTAAACAGTGGCTCTGAATTGCAGTGTAAGGCTTTAATATTACTTCAGCTCTCTCCAGTTGCACATGAGCAAATAACTGCTTGTACGTTTGATATGAAATTATACACACATCAGCTCCTGTATCAAATTCCATCAGTAAATGTTGCTGATTCACAGTAAAAAAAAAAATCACTTTAAATATCTGTTTTCTCTGAATCACTCAAGAGAGAAAACATTTCCAATTCTGCTTTTTTCATGTACATACAGTGGGTGTGGAAAGTATTCAGACCCCCTTAAATTGTTCACTCTAATTTTGCTAAAATTATTTTTGTTCATTTTTTTCCCTCAATGTACACACACAACACCCTATATTGACAGAAAAACACATAAAAGTTGACATTTTAATGATTTATTAAAAAAAAGAAAAACTGAAATATCCTAAGTATTCAGACCCTTTGCTGTGTACTGTCTATATAAGATTTTAAAGCTCGCAATGCATGTAGGAGCAAATGAGAATCAGGAGGTCAAAGGAAACAGCCTGAAGAGCTCAGAGACAGAATTGTGTCAAGGCTCAGATCTGGACAAGGTTACAAAAGGATTCTGCTGCACTTAAGGTTTCTATAAGCACAGTGGTCTCCGTAAACCATGAATGAAAGACTTTGGGATGACCAGATCCCTTCCTAGAGCTGGACGTCCAGCCAAACTGAGCTATGGGGGGAGAAAAGCCTTGGTGAGAGATGTAAAGAAGAGCCCAAAGATCACTGTGGCTGAGGTCCAGAGATTAAGTCGGGAGATGAGAGAAAGTTGTAGAAAGTCAATTATCACTGCAGCCCTCCACCAGTCGGGCTTTATGGCTGAGTGACCCGATGGAAGCCTCTCCTCAGTGCAAGACACACTTAAAAACACCTGAAGAACTCCAAGATGGTGAGAAATAAGATTTTCTGGTCGGTTGAGACCAAGGTAGAACTTTTTGGCCTTAATCCTAAGTTGTATGTTTGGAGAAAACCAGGCTCTGCTCATTACCTGCCCAATACAGTCCCAACAATGAAGCATGGCGGTGGCAGCATCATGCTGTGGGTTTTTTTTTTAGCTGCAGAGACAGGCCAACTGGTTGCAATCGAGGGAAAGATGAATGCAGCCAAGTACAGGGATATCCTGGACGAAAATCTTCTCCAGAGTGTTTAGAACCCCAGACTGGACTGAAGGTTTACCTTCCAACAAGACAATGACCCTAAGCACACAGCTAAAATTATGAAGAAGTGGATTCACAACAACTCTGTGACTGTTCTTGAATGGCCCAGCAGGAGCCCTGACCCAATTGAGCATCTCTAGAGAAACCTAAAAATGTCTGTCCACCAAAATTTACCACCCAACCTGACAGAACTGGAGCGGATCTGCAAGTAGGAGTGGCATACGATCCCCAAACCCAGGTGTGAAAAACTTGTCGCATCTTTCCCAAAAAGACTCATGGCTGTATTAGATCAAAAGGGTGCTTCTACTAAATACTGAGCAAAGGATCTGAATACTTAGGACCATGCGAAATATCAGTTTTTCTTTTTGAATAAATCCTCAAAAATGTAAACAATTCTGTGTTTTTCTGTCAACATAGGGTGCTGTATGTGTACATTAATGTAGAAAAAAAACTTAA
>CAIGQW010052034.1:280792-293667 GCA_903798125.1 Danio choprae
TATTAATGATTTAATTAAATTTAAGTAGTCTGACCCCCTAATTAACATTTGATTCCCCCATGAAGGACATCAAAACAAGGGGGAGAATTAAAATAATAGATAACTTAAATATAGTTGATGTAAGAATCATTAGCCCTCCTGAATTATTAACCATCCTGTATATTTTTCACCAATTTCTGTTTAATGAAAAGATGACTTTTTTTTCAACACAATAGTTTTAATAACCAATTTCTAAAAACCGATTTATTTTATTATTTAAAAAATTGCATTCTCTATTCTACAGTCAGTTTTAACTTGGTAAAAAGAACAATACAAAGACATGATGAAACATTATGTAACAGTTGAATATTTTGATGTGTTAAATAGAATACTGGTTAACATGTAAAGAACTACATTATAATTTAACTACAGTGTGTAATTCAATACAGTACATAGAGTAGGTTGTTATAGACAAGCAGATACATTTGAATGTGAATGTAAATAAATGGATTTGAACAAATTCACTGATGGTCAAGGTAATTTGAAGTTCCCAGCTGAACTTGTGTTATTTAGCAATTGTTATCATGGGATAACATACCTTGGAACGTCTGACCAATCAGAATTGAGTTTTCCAGACAGCTATGCAATAAGTTAGGGATAAAGTACATCCAGGAGAATGTTATCACAGCAACAGTCCTGGATGTACTTTTTCACACTTATTACACAGCTATATGACACACAAAAATTTGAAACATCATTGTTCTGAGCCATAATAGTTATATTCTTAATGAGTAATAAAGCGCAGTAATGTATTGTTATTTAATTAAACACAAAGCTGACAAATTAAACCGGCAGAGTGAAGCTGATGGAGTAGGCATTAACATGTGCATTATCCAGTCACAAGATGGTGCCAAACAAAGCTGACAGAAACTAAACCGTTTGAACAAAGCTTAAACTCAACTATGTGTTTTCGTTCACAAGACAGTGCCAAACAGTCAAAAACAGCAGCATGACAAACAAGCAAATACATATGAATGTGTAAGTAAGTATATGGAAATGAACGTATTCACACTTAATTAGCCCACGTTACTCAGCGGTGGTCATCTGGCAGTAACATACCTTGGAATGTCACATCTGACCAATCAGAATTAATTAAGTAACCCTGACAGCCATGTAATAACTACTGTTAAAAACTGTAAATGCATAAAATAGATAGACTATTGTATATTTTAGTAAGTCATAAATGGTTGTCATTCTGTCAAGTGCATTCTGTAAAACACTTTTATCACATTTTAAAGACAACCAACATAATAATAAAGTTACATACAGATGTTACATATGTACGTAAGTTCTACCTACAAAAAGCCATAACTAACTATCTAAAGACATGCACACCTTGAAAGTGCATTTTTAAGCAAATTATTTATGTTCAAACATGCTCCAAAATGGTGCGGAAACAAACTATTTAGACTCTGAAATGGCTGGTAACAGCAACAACAAAAGCTTAGTAAAGCTTAGTGGAGTGTTTGTAGTTGTTGCAGTGTGTTTTATAAAGTTATTTCATGCATTGTTTTAAAAAAAAAGGATTTCCTTACCTTGGCTTGACAATCAGGATGTGTCTCATGCAGGGCCAAAGAGGTGAGGCTCGACACACTGAGGTCAAAGGGCAAAAGTCCCAGATCATGATGTTGAGACTTATCCTCTGCCCTCTGTCTCCTGTGAAGCTGTTCCAAGGCAAACAGTCGAACTTCATATTGCGGGCACTGCAGCAATCGCTCAAGGAGTTCTCTGTGAAACTCTGGACACTCCCACAGGTGAGGAGACTCCAAACAGATGTTGATGGCTATTTTAGCAAGACTCTGCAGGTACTGTGTGGCTCCAGGAACCGAGAGTTTTATGACTTCGGTCTCCTTATGGGCAATGAGTTCGGAGGCTATAAGGATATGCAGAGTTTCCTTGCGAAGTTTCTTCAACTCAGACTCTAGAGTAAACAAAGAATGTATGCCATTACAACACAGAAAAATTGTCAAACTAAAGAATAATAAATCTTAGTTGCCATGGCAAAGTTACCAGTCCAATGAGAGAACAAGTTTGTGTAGTAGTGACAGATGATCAGCCTTTGAACTTTTGAAATTACAAGTTTTTATTCAGATTTACCATGACATTACTACATACTAAACAGAAAAGATTCCTGAAAATTAACACTGCTTTCTTACTGAATTATTATGAACACAATATTTTTCTGAAAGCTTAATAAAAACCCACTTTAAATTCCAAGGAGTAGAGACAAAGACATATTCAGACTTCCACAACGCAACCCAGTCTGGCCAATGCCAGATTCCCTAAAGGATGAGTCTATTCACCAGCATGCAACAAACTCTAATTTACACTTATATATAACAAATGTAATTGTGAGAACCATTATTATTAGAAAGGGGTGAGGGAAACACATTTTTAGCTATTTGTAACATTATGGTGGATATGTTAACTTTTATGAAGAGATGACAAGTGGAATCTAATCTGGAAAATACCATATCACGAGAACCCTGATACAGTCCTCAACAACATAATGTCACGCCAAATTAAAGCTGCAAGTAGTGATGGGAGGGACCTCACATCCAGGCTCACTGATGACAGAGAACAGTGGACAATAATAATTTAAGCTGATAAATATTTAAAAAACCTGAGAAAATCACCAATTTATGCCAAACTTCCTTCTGTCAGCAGGTGGTGCTATGACTGTAACTGTGTATTGTCATGAAGATGTCTTCAGAAGGAGAATCTCATCAAACGTGTGAATTTTGAGGCAGCTTGGACATTGTGTGTTATAAGTATTTCCTTTTCCATGGTGAAACACTGAAGTTTGTCAGTCTGCCACAGACACTCGAGATCTTCGCAATTTAACATCACAAAGGCCTTTGGATTAAATGGAACATGGATTTGATGTGATAAAATTTCCACAGTGTTTGTTACAGTGTAAAATATGTCATTTCCTGTTGCCATAGTAACTGGATTTTGGCATGTAAACGTGTTCAGATCAGGACTCTTATCAAACGTATGGATTTTGAGTCAGATCACACAATGCATGCCTAAGTTATAATTACTTCCTTTTTCATGGCGAAAAAAAACTTCTTTTTCACTCTCCAAGAACTGTACTTATCCAGAGCGAGCAGAAGGGCTGCCAAAACCCCTCACACCCAGCACACTGCCTCTTTGAACTTTTACCTTCTGGTCGACGCAACAGAGCACTGTGCACCAGAACAGCCCGACACAGAAACAGTTTCTTCCCTCAGGCAATCCATCTTATGAACACATTATGATAGTAATTGTGACAAACATCATTACTTGCTATACACTTTTTAGACACATACGCTTATTTAAAACATACTTTACATGCCAGTTTGCACATAATAGCTGCACATATAACGTTGTATATAGTAATATACCTGTACATACACTTGTCCATTTGCATATTTGCATTCACTACTTACTTCTATTTTTTAAAATATATTTATTATCTGTTTTTTGTCCTGTCTCTGTAATTCTGTTGCACTGTAGAAGCTTCTGTCACGTAAGCAAATTTCTCGTATGTGTGAACATACCTGGCAATAAAGCTCTTTCTGATTCTGATAAATAAAATAAAAAAAACTCACAAAATCACTGATTCATGCCAAACTTTCTTCTTTCAGCAGGTGGCACTATGACTGTAACTCAATATTGGCATGTCTTCAGGAGAGGAATCTCATCAAATGTGAATTTTCAGGCAGATCTGATATTTTGTGGCTGAGTTATTAGTACAGTACTTCCTCTTCCATGGCGATACACTGAACTTTGTTAAGCCACACATCCTTCAAAGAAAACTCTAGATCTTGGCAATTTTACATCACAAAGCCCTTTGGATTACACTGAAAGAATTTGGTTTTTATCTGACTGGTTTCAGATGTCGAAATGTTCGATATTTTGAGACATTGACACTTTTTGTCGTAGCTGAACGTTATGTAGGGTACTGTGTAACGTCAGTGACTGACTGTGGCATACTCCACGTCGAAAGCAAGTTAACGATATGAACGATACAGCTTTCCATGCATTGTGTAATACAGCTCTAAGTGAATGAAAACATCCAGCTGAGGTTTAAATCTAAAAGTGCACCATGTTTAAAACTATTGATTCTTAAAGGAAAGAGCTGACTGAATCAGTCGAATGAATGATTTATTTTGTGTTTAGATCTTTTGCCTTCTCGCATCGACAAAAAAACGTGAATGCGCCCTTCCCTTCAAACACTAGTGGAGTGTGGGGGATCATGGGATCAATCATAGCACGAAGATTGCGCTCACTCAGAGATGGCCATAGATGTGGCTGTGGGGAATAAAGGGTTAAAGTTTATTTTCACAACCACAGTATACCATTTGCTGTGTTTGTTCCAGTAACTTTTCTGATGAATTAAAGGACGGATCAGTAAAGTCTATTAATATATGGGACTTTGTCAGTAACTGTTACACAGTTTATATGGACCAGTTTCTTCTTCCTCCAGATCCTGTAGGTGTTTCTCCTACCCCACACAACCTGTAAGTATGATTAAAATTGTTGCCTTATTTCCTGTTGTTTGCAAAATTTATTGTGTGTTTTAACTTGTAATCACTCTACGCGGCTTGTAATCACTTATCTATTATAGATCATTGCTTGTAATGTATCTCAGGTGAAATCTTTAAGGGCTATTCACATATTCCGACCAAAAAGTGTTGAAAACGTGATGCATGCTCCTTCCTCTACTAATTTGAATACGTTTCTGAGCGTGTGATCCCCTGCCTTTTGTTGTTGCTATGGCCACCATCAGCTGTTCCTACACACGTGGCGTGGTAAATTTTGAAAATGGTTCAACTTTTGCTACTGTGTGGATTAATTATGAACATGTGTGGTTGTTATTACTTGGGATTATAATTACACTGGGCTCACACATATATTCTGTGCTACTTCATAACTGTGGTGGACGTTTCTTTCCATCTCACGCTGAACGCAGTATTCTAATCACAACAGACTGGATCATTAGACCAATCACAGTAAATTAGCCTTACGCAAAGGAAAGGTTTGAAAAGGAAAGGAAAAGGAAATGAATCGCAGAACAAATCATATGGGAATTGTTGGGATAATTATGTAAAAATAAATGCATATTATAAGACAATGAAAGTGCTTTATGACTTTGTATGTATATCAGCCTGTTGTTGGAGACCCCCAAAACCAAAATATGACCTTTTATAATGCATATTAGTGGCTTTTTAAATTGTAAGTTTCTTAGGTTTTCTCTATACAGTTGAGTTATTTTAGTATTTAGTTAATACAGAGTAGTTACTAAAAATAAACTACAGTATTTTTTAACATTTTGTAAATAACAAGTTGGTAATATGGTGTAGTCAAGACAAAAGTTCTGATACCAGAGGATACAACATTAAAAGTCAAAGATGACCAGGGAATAGAGGTGGATGAGGATGCATTTCTTGAAATGAAGGTGCAAACTACCTGGGCCATTAAAGCCACCGAACCAGTTCCAGTCAGCACTGAGAACAATGTAAGCCAGTAAAGGCAGAAACAATGCATTTACCCATGTTGGCTTAAAACCACAAAAAACAAAAATGGACACAGAAAAACACTGCGGAGGGTTACCTTAACCAACTACCTTCATTCTTGAACTGTCTAGGATGTTGAAAAGAAATTTCTAAGGTCCTTAAACACTGTTTTGTTTAACTGTGTATTTTGGGATAATTCAATTAAATTAAATTCATGTTTATTTATATAGCACTTTTACAATGTAGATTGTGTCAAAGCAGCTTAACATAGAAGTTCTAGTAAATTGAAACTATGTCAGTCCAGTTTTCAGTGTTAAAGTTCAGTTTAGTGTGGTTTAAATTTCACTGCTGAAAGTCCAAACACTGAAGAGCAAATCAACGATGTGCAGCTCCACAAGTCCCAAACAAGCAAGCCAGTGGCAACAGAGGCAAGGAACAAACTTCACCAATTGACAAAGTGAAGGAGAAAAAAAAACCTTGAGAGAAACCAGGCTCTGTTGAGTACGACCATTTATCCTCTGGCAGAGCTGCTGTCTAGGTGCCAGAGGCTAGAAAACACTGAAAGTTCATCGTGGAGAACTGCAGGTGTGAGTAGGTCACCGGCGGGTGTTCAGGCTGGCCCACAGGATCAATGTGAATACTCGTCTGTCAATGGGGTCTTTCAGGAATCAGTCTCACGCTCTCTGCTCCTCCATGACCACCACAGCATCAGCTCAGGATACAGCCTGGTCCAGGATTATAGATACCTTGGCATAATTTCTTTACAGGTCTTGGATCGCATCGATGGCGATAAAACAACAAGCTCCACAGAATGGAACAAAAGGGACATAATGGGCGTACACCTGAAGAGCAATGACTCAATCACGTCACTTCAGTTTGAGAGACAATCAATCACTCCTCCAGCAAGAAAGAATAAATCTTTCCCTTGCAGACATATCCAATTTTGAGTTTCTATTTGACGAGGAATAAGACAACAGCACAGCCAAAAATGATTCCATCATCTAACCTGTAGTTCTCTGAATAACAAAGGGATCCTCAAGGACACTGAACTGCTGAAGGACAATTTGCATTAATCCACTGCAAGCCATTCAAGACATCAAGTCGAAAGGACCCACCGTCATTGGACTGAGTGGAGTACAAATGAAAGCTTATCAAAACTTTTTCTATTGACATTAGGTTTTGCTTATATGAGATTGTAGAGTAGAGATTGTTCTTTTAAGGTCAGTTCGTGACAGCCTAATGTTTGTAAGGTCTACCTAACTGTGACAGCAAATGCTCAGCCATTGCCTTATCCAACCTCACAAAATTAATAATTTGATCTAAATTCAGTTTGATTGAGTTTGTGTTAGTTTATAGTAATTTCCAATGGCTGATTGTGATTATTAGTCTTTTGTCATAAATAGTGTGTGCTATTTTTGTTTTTGATCAATAAATTCATTTTTTTTATTGAAACTATTGTTTTTGTGTTAATAATAAGATGCTCTACAAGTTAACAATATATCACTAATCCTATAGATTTGTCAGATAACAGCTCCTTCAAAAATTTTATATTTCATTTCAACAATCTTAATTATGGTTAAGTATTGCCACAGTGAAATTCTGTGACTTGAATCTGATATTTGCCCTCATCTTAGTGAATGACCAAAAACTCAATATTAATATTAATACTAATATTCATTTTCATCAGAATCGGTTTAATTGCCAAGTGTGCTTATACACACAAGGAATTTGTTTTGGGTACAGAAGCTTCCAGTGTACATAAAGTGACAAGTGACAACACGAAAATAAATATGAAAAAGACAACAAACATTAAACAGAGATGCAATTAGCCAAAAAGCTCTGGATGTTGAATTGTATGTACAGATTTGTTAAGAATATACAAGTTATAAGGTGCTGTGTACAGATGAGTAGAGAAAGTATAGCATTGTATATTGTTATAAGGTGCTGTGTATGAGTGCGTATGAGAAAGTATTGCACGTTTATTGCACAGTAGGGAAATATTTAATTGTTCATGAGGTAGATGGCCCGAGGAAAGAAACTTTTCCTGTGTCTGGCTGTTTTTGTGCTTGGTGCTCTGTAGCGCCGACCAGACAGTAACAGTTCAAACAGGAAGTGCGCTGGGTGTGAGGGGTCCAGAGTGATTTTGTAAGACCTTTTACTCACTCTGGAAGAGTACAGTTCTGTACTGTACTAAGTGTAAGAAGGGTAGTGCCAGTGATTTGTTCAGCTGTCCGGACTATTCGCTGTAGTCTGCGGAGGTCGGTTTTGGCAGCTGAGCTGAACCAGACGGTGATTGAAGTGCAGAGGATGGATTGGATGACACGTACGAGCCCTGTACGAGCAGCTCCTGTGGCAGGTTGAACTTCCTCAGCTGACGAAGGAAGTACAGTCTTTGCTGGCCTTTCTTCACAATAGAGTCCATGTCAATGTCCCACTTCAGATCCTGAGAGATGGTGGTGCCCAGGAACCTGAATGACTCTACTGCAGCCACAGTGCTGTTCATGTTGGTGAGTGGGGGGAGTGCCAGGCGGGTTCTCCTAAAGTCCACTATCATCTCCACCGTTTTGAGCGTGTTCAGCTCCAGGTTATTGCATCTGCACCATAAAGCCAGCCGCTCCACCTCCTATCTGTATGCAGACTCGTCACCATTCTGGATGAGGCCAATAACAGTAGTGTCATCCGCAAACTTCAGGAGCTTGATGGAGGGGTCTTTTGCAGTGCAGTCGTTGGTGTACAGGGAAAAGAGTAGTGGGGAGAGAACACATCCCTGGGGGACGCCAGTGCTAATGGTGCGACTGTCGGATGTGATTTTGCCCATTCTAACTAGCTGTTGTCTATCTGTCAGAAAGTTGGTGATCCATTGACAGACAGAGCTAGGAACAGAGAGCTGGGTCAGTTTGTACTCGAGCAATGATGGGACGATGGTGTTGAAGTCCACGAACAGAAACCTTGCGTAGTTCCCTGGTTTGTCCAGATAGTGTAGGGTATAATGCTGTCCCATGTTGACTGCATCATCCACAGACCAGTTTGCTCTATAGGCAAACTGCAGAGGGTCCAGCAAAGGTTCAGTGATGTCCTTCAGATATGCTAGCACCAGTCTTTCAAATGACTTCATAGCCACAGATGTTAACGCAACAGGTCTGTAGTCATTGAGTCCTGTGATATTTGTTTTCTTCAAGATTGGGATGATGGTGGAGCGCTTAAAGCAGGATGGAACTTTGCACTGTTCCAGTGATCTGTTGGAGATCTGTGAGAAAATGGAGACCAGCTAGTCAGCAGAGGTTCTCAGACAGGCTGGTGAAATGCTGTCTGGGCCTAGTGCTTTCCTTCTCTTTTGTTTCCTGAAGATCTGACGCACATTATCCTCACTGATCTGAAGTGCAGGGGGGGAGAGGGGGATGGCTGGAGGTGTTGATGGCTGTGTAGAGAGAAGGTCACAGGGAGTGTGTCTGGTTGGTGGTTTCAAATCTACAATAGAACATATTCAGCTTATTTGCAAGATGTTTACAGCCGTCAATACTGGGGAATGGTGTCTTGTAGTTGGTAATGTCTTTCAGGCCTTTCCACACTGATGCAGGGTTGTTGGCAGAAAACTGGTTTTCCAGCTTTTTGGCATAGCTCTTCTTAGCCACACCAATCTCCTTTGTCAGTGTGTTCCTGACCTGATTGTACAAGACCCTGACCCCACTCCTATAGGCATCCTCTTTGGCCTGACAAAGCTGTCTAAGTTTTGGTGTGAATCATGGTTTATCACTGTTAAAAGATAAGTAAGTCCTGGTAGGGCATAACTCCTTACAGAAACTGATGTATGATGTTACAGTCTTTGTGAGCTCATCCAGGTCAGTGCCAGCAGCTTCAAAAACACTCCAGTAAGTGCATTCAAAACAGGCTTGTAAGTCCTGCTCTGTGTCATTGGTCCATCTCTTAACAGTCCTTAATACTGGCTTAGTAGTTTTACGTTATTGCCTATAAGTTGGTAGAAGATGAACCAGGCAGAGGTCGAAGAGTCCTAGAGCTGCTCTGGCGACAGAGCGATATGCATTCTTTATTGTTGTGTAACAATGGTCCAAAATATTATTGTCTCTGGTGGGGCATGTAATATGCTGTTTAAATTTAGGCAGCTCATTTGTGAGTTTTGCCTGATTAAAGTCACAGAGAACGACAAAAACAGAGTCCGGGTTGCTCTGTCTCTGTGATCAGACCAGCCAGCTGTTGCAGTGCAGTACTCACATGTGCTTGTGGTGAAATATATACACCAATGAGAATGAGTGAGGAAAACTCCCGAGGCGAGTAGAATGGCTTACAGTTAAAGAAAAGCACTTTCACATCAGGACAGCACATCTTTTTTAACACAATACATTCGTACACCACATTCTGTTGATGTAAAAGCATGTCCCACCACCGCACGTTTTGCCCATAACTGCTGAAAGTCAGGTATGTAAAACGCGCTGTCCGGAATGGCTTTATTCAGCCAGGTTTCCATGAAACACAGAGCAGCAAAGTTGGTAGAGTCCTTGTTTGTCACGCTCGATTGTGGGACATGAAGGCACAGGAACACAAGATTTGACAAAACACGAATTTATTAACAAACACTTACTACATACAAGGGCACTAGAAGATACAGGAAACTCTGGGAGGACATGGGGTGACGACAGCATGGACAGACAACACATCGACTTGTAGACAATACAATACCAGACCAAGAATGAAACAAACAGAGGGGTATAAATACACGAGGGCTAATGGGACAGATGATACACAGGGGTGAGACACAGGTGGAAAAAATAAACACTGAAAACGGCGGGAGACAGAGCAAAGGAAGCACATGACATGGAACACAGAACAGACACCTGACAGTACTCCCCCCTCTTTTTGAAGGTGCGTCCTCGCGCCTTCAACAAAACAACAACAATAATATAAGGGAGGGTGGAAGGGGAGGGTGCCAGGGAGAAGTCTTAGGAGGAGGAATCAGGAAGGGAGCTGGAGCAGGAAGACCCAGGACACAGCTAAAAGGACGGCACTGGGTGGAGTCGAGAAAGTGAGGGACCATGGAGGAGGAGTGGCTGCCAACTCCAGGGGGCCGACTGAATGAAACGCCACTGATGGTGGTGGAGCCCAAGGAGAGGATGGAGAGCGAAGGTAATGCCGTGGTCCCTGAGGGCCGGGGTGAAGCAGACGGCTCACCCGAGTAAGGCGACGGCGGGGTTTCGGAAGCCTGCGGCGGAGCCAGAGCGCCAGAGGACCGAGGCATAGCTGGAGGGAAGGAGGAGCTCAACGCAGCCGGTAGGACGGTGCAATGAGGTGCAGCCAAAGGAGTGGAGTCCAGAGGTGTAGGAAGGGCGACGACTGACCAAGGTGGAGCCGGAGGGACGAGGGAGCCCTGCGAAGCTGGTGGGCAGACGGCCCACGATGGAGACGAGGGAGGAGTGAGCCAACGCGGAGCCCTAGGGTCGAAGGGCCGAGGTGGAGTCTGCGGATCGGAGGCTAGAGGAGCTGACGCTGGGCGACACCCTCCAGTTGGCGACGCTGGCAGGCAGCACCCAAAAGCGAGCTCTACTTTTGGAGCTTGAGGGCGAGCTGGGGGGCTGGCTGACTGCAGCAGTACTGGAGCTGGCTGACTGGCTGCAGTTCTTGGAGACCGTGGGAAGCTACTCACGACTCTGGAGCTAGGGATATCATGTGGAACAAGGGTTAAAAAACTGTATGGAAACAGTTGACACGGAAGAATATCATAGCTGTACTGAAACAGCGGAAGGGGCATGACTTCGCTCCAGAAGTCTGTGAGCAACTTCCCAGTGTCCAGCAGCTGCCCATCTGTAGAGGGGGGGTGGGCGGGACTCTCGCCATCTTCGCTGAGGTCCGCCAGGGCTCCCCCTTTTGGCGGTGATGCCGGCTCACGCACCTGGTCAGATGGTGAATTGAGCTCCTCCTGCTCGGTGCATCTCCGCTCTGTCGCTCTAGGTGGTGATGGCTCGTACACCGGGGGTGGCTCTCCGCCTGCGGTGGGCTCTGGCAAGCGCTCCCTGCAGATGGGTGGTGCTTGGCTGGTCACTGGGTCGGGAGTGGCACTGACGAGGTCTTCCTCCATGCAGGCGGTGAAACATGGTGTATAACTCGCCAGTGTCCACTCCACATAAGCGGCGATAATGCCCCGAGGACCATCTTCGGACGACAGTGCTCTGTGAGTGGTGTTGAAAGACATGCAGAGCACGTCGTCCAGATAGCTGGTGACAGTCGCCATTAACAGATGTGTATGGTCCTCAGGGCTGCTTTCCCCCTGCTCCAGCAGGAGGTGAGGAATTTCGAGGTGGTGGATGGGGTCCATGGGAATACGGGGGAGATGAAAAGAAAACACTGAGGGGAAAAAAGGGCTATAAAAAAAAAAACGGGCAAAACACACAGAAACTTTTTTGGTCCGGTATTCTGTCACGCTCGATTGTGGGACATGAAGGCACAGGAACACAAGATTTGACGAAACACTAATTTATTAACAAACACTTACTACATACACGGGCACTGGAAGATACAGGAAACTCTGGGAGGACATGGGGTGACAACAGCATGGACAGAGAACACATCGACACATGGACAATACAATACTGGACCAAGAATGAAACAAACAGAGGGGTATAAATACACGAGGACTAATGGGACAGATGATACACAGGGGTGAGACACAAGTGGAACAAATTAACACTGAAAACGGCGGGAAACAGAACAAAGGAAGCACATGACATGGAACACAGAACAGACACCTGACATTGTTATTGCGTGCGAGCAGAAGTAGTTTGTCCATTTTGTTAGCCTGACGATCTAATATTCGAGACAAACCAAAGTAATTATCACTAAACGTGTTTTATCATCCACACTGATGATGGTAGTTTATTTTGGATACTGGATCTCAAATTATTCCGCCTTTAATCGACCGTGTCCATGCCCACTGTCAGAAAAAAAAGTTACAGTGATGATACAATTTTGTACATAGGGGAACAAAATATATAATTGTACCTTTAAAGGTCTAAAATCTGTCCTTTAGCATACAATTTTGTGCCCAAATGGGCTATAAATGTACAAACGTTCAGATTTTATTTTTGTACGTTTATAGCCCATTTGGGTACCAAACTGTACCTTAAAAGACCAATTAGGGACCTTCAAAAGGTAGAATTATATATTTTGTTCCCCTAGGAACAAAATTGTACCCTCAGCTCATGATAAGATCAAGACACTATATAACACAATTAAATATATTAATAATAAACATTAATACTAAAATACATAATTAACAAAAATAAAGTTGATATATTTATTGAATTTTTATAATTTTTATTTTTGTTA
>CAIGQW010052034.1:349342-403241 GCA_903798125.1 Danio choprae
CACACACACACACACACACACACACACACACACACACACACACAACATTGCAAAGACACTTAATATTCGGTCTTGGTGGAATGACTTGCCAAACTCAACTGAAATTCAACTGTTTCATCAATACTTAATTACCTAATTGTTTTAATGCCAAATTGCATTTTTTGATAATTATTTATCTAGGCAGTCGAGAGACTGTTTGAAGTCCTTCAAATTATTCTAGACGGATAAATCTCTCACTAAAAAAAAACTAATATTTTTTATTTATTTAAATGCATTATAAAATTAAGAAAGATATATTAATATAATTCATTATTGCAATTTTTTCTTTAAGTTTAGAGTGTTTTCTGTAAAATGAAGACCATTTTCATAAATTTATTCCAATGTATGTATGTGTAGGTGGCTTTTAAATTTGGGAATGTCATTTGTGCAAAAAACAAAAATATGGATATTAAAATTACACTCTTCCTAACATCAGTTAAATCAGGGGTGTCAAACGTACGGCTCGCGGGCCAGATCAGGCCCACAAATGGCTTTAATCCGGCCCGCGAGATGATTCTGTAAAGTATAAAAATGAGCTGCAATTTTTCAATAAAAGAAACTGCCATAACACACTGAGGTGTTCTCACAAGAAAACGGAACTATTTCACGTTTTGTTAGTTTAGGGGCTAATTTGTACGAGTTCAGTCGTATGAAAATGTACAATATAAAAAAGGAGGCGTGGCACCCAACCACACCCCTAAATGTTTTATTTAGAGGGTTTTCTTTAAAATAAGACCAATTTTATCCATCTGCTCCAAAGTATGTAGCCAGGGCACATTTTTTTGAAGTTAGAAAATAAATTTCTGTAAAAAAAATCTAAATATGCAGCAGAGTGCTTAATAAACTGTTTGATTGACAGCAGTTGTCTTTGACAAAAGATGTCCAGAAAGAGCAGATCTACCATATGGTATGCAGATCAAGTGTATTTGTGAAAAGCTGTCTAAAATAATAATTTTTTTCAGAAGATTTATTTCATTTTTCATTGAAAAGTACAAACAGCACTAATAAGTGGTCTTGAATTAACTATCGACACACAATGAAACAACTGTGTTTTTGACACATTTTCTACAGTTATAGCGCCGCCTATGCTCTGATCTCCACAATTACCAAGTACCAGAAATTACCATCAAGATCTGCAGTGTAAATGCAAACTCAGTTTTCCAGCCTATCCAGAAGTACGTTGTGATCAACAGTGTCAAATGCAGCACTGAGATCAAGCAATACCAGCACTTTTTGTTTTCCTGAATTAGTTAATTAGTTTAAAATAGTTATTTAGTTCGCCTCAGTGTAGTTAGCAGCATGAAACTAAAACAGGTAGTAGTAATGAAAACGTTTTTACTTAAGTACATATTTGAGGCTGTACTTTACCTTTACTTGAGTACAAAAGCGTAGTCACTGCTTCTACTTTTATCAGTCGTTTTACACATAAGTATCTGTACTTCTACTTGAGTAAAGGATGTGTGTACTTTTGCCATATATGCTTGTGACTTGATTAAAGTGATGTATGTATAAGTGTGATAAAGTGATGTATGTGATTAATGTAAGTTCATCTTTTCAATTTAAAAATTAATATGTATTGAAAAAAAACGTATCTATTTATTTTAGTACAGTAATGTGACTTAAATCTTATCAGGACTTGACTTGACTTGCTTGATTTGTCTGAATTGTGACTTGAGACTTGACACAAGACTTAATGGTAAAAGACTTGAGACTTGATTGGACATTCTATATATGATCTATCTACTCTAACATGTAAAATGGGAACATGAAAGGGTCAATCTAAAACTCATATAAACACTTTAATCATTTAATTGCCTTATTCAGATTAAGGTAAATAATTTCATTTATTGTCATTTCACTTTTACATTTGGAAAAGAGATTCAAATTTACTTTGATTGCAAAGCTTGGTTAGCTAGACCACTGAGAACCAATAACTACTGGACTTAAATAATTCATGTTTTGGTCAAAGTACTTACAGTCAAAAACAAATATACAATACTAAAATGTAGAATGTTTTTGGTTTGTTTAGTGTTAAAAACGTGCTTTTACAACCCCAAATCAGAAAAAGTTGGGACAGTATGGAAAATGCTAATAAAAAAAGTAGTGATTTCTAAACTTACTTTGACTTGCATGTCATTGCAGATAATACAACAAGCATTATTTAATGTGCTCCTCATGATTTTTATAGGTTTTTTTGTTTTTGTTTTCAAAATAAACACGCATTCCATCAAATAAAAAAAAAGTTGGAACAGTGAAGCATTTACCACTTTGTTACATTTCCATTCCTTTTCACAACCCTTAAAAGACATTTTATCACTGAAGACACCAAGTGATAAAGTGTTTCAGGTGTCATTTTGTCCCATTCTTCCTGCAAACAAGTCTTAAAGTGGGCAACAGTACTGAGTCTTCGTTGTCACATTTTGTGCTCCAAAATCTCTGTACTTTTCAGCATTAATCATGCCATCACAGATGTGCAAGCTACCTCTGCCAAGGCTATACCACAACCCCATACTCTGGCTTTTAGACAGACCATGGCTTTTAGACTTGTTGCTGGAAATAGTATGGCTGATCCTTTTCTTCTTTAGTCCGGAGCACACTGCCTCCATTTCTTCCAAAAAATACCTGAAATACTGATTCATCTGACCACAGTACACGTTTACACTGTGTGATGGTCCATCCCAGATGCCTCCAAGCCCAGAGAAGATGACGGCGCTTCTGTACACTGTTAACTTAGAGCTTCCTTTTTAACTGGCATTTGTGGATGTAACTACGTATTATAGTACTTGACAAAGATATGAAAAAGTAGTCCTGAGCCCATGTGGTGTTATTGCTTATAGGTGAATGACTATTCTTGATGCAGTGCCGCCTGAGAGATCAGAAATAGTTCAGCAGTAGTTCACAGTAGTTCAGCTTAGGCCATAATTGTCCTCCAGATTCCTTGAATCTTTAAATCACATTATGCGCTGTTGAAGGTGAAATATCCAAATGTCTTCATATATTTCGTTGAGGAACATTGTTTTTAATCATTGCAATAATTTTCTCATGTAATTGTTGGCAAACTTGCGATCTTTGCTCCTAAAGGTCTAGACCCTTCTTGGATGCTGCTTTTGTACCAAATTGCAATCATCTGTCGACATCAACTCTTCAAATCACATCATTGTTTAACCAATTTACCTGATTACTAGCCCTAAATTGCTCCTGTCCCAACTTTCATTCAAATGTGTTGCAGGTCTGAATGACAGAAAAAGAATGTGTATTTACAAATGAAATGAAGTTGACCTGACAAAACATAAAACATTTTGTGTTCATATTGTCTGCAATAAAAAATATAAGTCAAAGTAAATTTGTAAATCACTACTTTCTTTTTTTATTCGCGTTTTCCACACGGTCTCAACTTTTTCTGATTTAGGGTTGTAATACCGAAAGTTTTTTCTTTTGGTAAAGACTATTCAAATTAAAGAAAAAAATCTATACATTTATTCTGGTTCAACTGTTGCAGTCAATAGTTTTTTATGGGCCCAAATAAGATGTCACATAAAGGTCATTCACATATAGTGCACAAAATACTATGGTGTTACCTAAATGGTCAGAAGCTGTTTTTTATTTATTTATTTTTTTGGTTGGTTGGTTGGTTTGTTCAGTGATTGTGTTCATGAACCCTTTGTTTGTCCTGAACAGTTAAACTTTAATCTGCCCACTCTTCTTCTCAGAGGAAAAAACAAAACAAAAAACTTGGTGGACAAATTCTTGTAGGACAATATAGCTTATTGAATTTGGATCCACATGTTGTTTGTTAACAATGCAGTTGTGTGTGGTATATATAACAATTCAAGTCACACCTGTTCTTTTTGGAGTGCTCATCTTTTTCTTTCTTCACACCAAAAATCCGTGTAATCAGAGTGCTGAACAGAAGAGTAGAGGAGTTCCTCACCTAGAAAGAATGGAGAAATGGAGAAATTGATGTCAATGAAACCCTAATTCCCCTAATATTTTTCATTAGACCTTTGACTCACAATATTAAAAAAATTAAGAAGAGTTGATTTTCAGATGTAATTTAAGATGTGTTATCCATGTTTTCTAAAAATATCAGTATGTTTTTTTACACAGACAGACAATTAAATAATACCAAATAAAGGTAATTCTGTGTGAATTACTACAAGTCCACCTCAGACAGATTGATAAATGCAAATGGACTGCTGTGGACTGTAGGCCAGTGATTAACTAACAGACTGATATCCAAACAAAACAATATAAACATATACAATATTATCTTTCTATTTTTTATTCAATTATGCATTTGTCTGCCACAATAATGTCATTATAAAGTCAGCTACTGACATTGTTACTGCAGTGCAAATAATGTCTAATCATGTTGAGCTTAAGTTTTGCTGACGGTTTCAGAAACAATACAAAGCAAAGCTGGCCATGCAGCTGCAAAAACAACTTAACAGTTTTTGTCAACTGCTAACAAGCATTGTGCATCATCATATCATATATTTTTTATTTAATGCTATGTCACTAACAATGGCTATTTTCATAGCAAAACATTTAATTAATAAATATACAATTAAAAAAAACACAAACAAATGATTACATACATTTTATGATATTTTTTACATTAATATATGATACAAATGAAAAAAACATTTTTTACTGGTGACTATGCTGATTATTTCCTTGAGTGAGTTAATTTCATTAAAAAAGCCTTTTCCAGTCATTTAAAGCAGTCCAATATACAGTTCAATATAATCTGTGCTACAGTAATATGAATTTTGCAGATCAAACACTGCAGCCTTCACCTTTAAGCAAAAAAACACAAGTTAGCTTTGTATGTCCAATACAATATATCTGGTAAAATCACTTGATCAAATCTAGTCTCAAGTTATTAAAAATCTGTTTGAAACTTCAGGTTGTATTATTATTCCATGTATCCCACACCTCTGGGCGCTTATTAAAAAATGTAACCATTGAGGAAAGATCTGATATCTGCTTGTCTTAAAGTTTCATTGGCAGCAAGCCCAACATGACCTGGAACTAGGGTGGGGTATTGATTGGGATTATTTCAATACAGTTACTTCAATCAATGCTTGTAAAATGGTACTGGTGCCAAAGCAGTGCCTGAAGCATTACGTTTGAGCCACAAAATTATGGTGGATGAATGCAAGATTTGCATCATGTAATTAACATTACAGTAAGTTAGCTTAATACTAACCTGTGGAAAGGCTGTCAACAAAATCAGTGAACACCTTTTTTATAGGGTAGGGGCTTGAGTCGTCACTATGGAGGTAAATCAGTAGAAAACCTCGAGAGTTGCAGATCTACATGTGAGATCTTGCGATAATAACATTTGTATGTGTAGGTTGAAACTTACACTCACAGCTCTGGTGTGAATCTTTCGATTTGCACACACAGACAATAATCAAAACACCTGTGTTTTGAATTTGAAGTTGCAGATTATTAGTTATGTATTTGTGAAATGTCATTCACACATACAAATTGACAGACACAGATGTGTACAGCACATTTTATTGCAGTATCGCTGTACAACCACAAGTCGTGTCTCACAACCACTCTGATTTGCCAGTTCAACTACAAATTTGTTGCGCTCCGATTTTTTCACATTTTGCAATATATATTCTGTATCAGAACATATTTGTGCACTCGTAGATGCAAGGGCACGAAGAGCGTGGGCAGGGGTACATTTGTTTGATTGGCTGATGCCTGACCAACAAACAATGCCAAAGCCAACGAGACTGGGGTGCAAAAGAATAATTTGTATGATAATTATATTTTTTCGTTTTTTTAAACTATTTTATGAAAAGACTTTTGTTAAATATTATTAATTCTACGCAAATGTATATACCAGTAAAAGAGCAGCAAAGTCGGTTGATTGTCTAGAGCCAGCCAATGAAATGGGACATTTTTGTACATCAGCACACAGGGCAGCCATTGGAGAGTGAGTTATTGTTTTCAATAATTATCTATATATTCAATACTGTTAGCTAAGCTAAGAACTGTGTCCGGTGGTTCTGTAGTTTTTATAAGAAACTGTTATATATAACAGAGTTATATAAGAGATTTCAATGCTGCTGTTGGTGATGTTATAAGGTTCTAAAGGTATGACGACAAAAAAATCCTTGATTGTGTACTGTATTAAAAATCTGGCAGAATCATAAATTATACTCCCATAGTCCAAACAGATTTGAATGAGAACTCTATAAAGTTGCAGAAGTACAGTAAATGTTTCCCAAAACCGTAGCTGCTGTCACAGATCCATCATTTGAACCATGTTAGTTATAACGTAAAATGTCCATAATAACACTCCAAATGTGATGGAGTAACAGCTCGTGGAGAAAGAAAGATTGCTCGCCCTAGCCCAACAAGGGAAAAACAGTTGTTCCTTGCGCCACCTGGTGGATATTGCATGAAGCACGTTTTTCTTTTATTAAAAGACATTTACATACTTTGCTTTGATTTGTCTTCACCTTTAGCCACTGCCTCCTTCTAAAACAACTTTAATGCACTTAGCCTGCCACGCAGCTCATTGTTTCGGAGACTGCTTCCTACTGCTTTGCACAGAGGAAATAAAAAGTTCAGTAAACTTTTTGCTCTGAATGAACGCCAATTAACATGGTGTGAAGGACAGAAGCTGCTCTGTGCTAATAACTGGAATGTTTTCTGGGAGCGTCCTAGGCTTTTCCGTACTGATGGTCTTTACTTCAGCAGAGCTGGAGCTGAACTCCTGTCAGACAACATCCTGTCAGATATAATTTGTAAATTATAGACTCATTTTAAACCTGCCTTTTCTATCAAAAATACTAGAAAATTATCTACTCCACTAAGTTCCTTCCTACAGAAAAACATATTTGTGAGAAATTCCAATGTGGATTTAGAGCATTTCATGGCACAGAAACGGCACTCCTGAGAGTTACAAACGACCTGCTCCTTTCAACCGACTGTGGTTGCATTTCACTCTTAGTGTTATTAGACCTTAGTGCTGCATTTGATACAATTAATCATAAATTCTCCTTGAGAGTGTTGTTCTAATGGAATTTGATACCGCATGCCAAATAGAAAGAAAAAACCTCAGCATTTCGTGATTCGGGTGTCTGTGGACATGGTAGACTCTTAATCAGAGTATTGTCTTAATCATATATTAAAATCAGAGTATCAGTGTCCATGTACATATACTCAGTGAAAGTGACAGATGATGTCGCAAGCTGTCAAAAGACAGTGCATTCCTCTGCCTTTAAGTTGTTTCCATGTGCCCAAGTTTGATGTGTTTCCCTCCCTTACACTCAACTTTTGTAAAGAATCTGTTTCAAGTTGCTGTGTCAGAATACTTGCTTGTAAAATAAAGCCATACTTTAGAAAGCTTAGTTTAAGTAAATTTGATGAACGCGATCATGCATGTTGATGAATCTGAAGGGAGTCGCTCACTGGATGCGCTGTACTGCACGCGTTGCCTATGTGCGTGTGGTCCCTAGCAACAAAAACAAACGCCTAACATCGCTGACGGTGTCCGTATCCCTCAAAGTTGTTTAGAATTAAATGTTTGGGGATGGTGTGACCAACGTCCTTGTAATTAAAAATTTTTTGGTGTGACAACACATACCTATGTGTGCCTTTGATGTACCCCTTGATGCTTCTTACGTCCTGGTCGCAGCACTAGTGGCACCGAAATTAGGCACAGAAATTCATAAGCTAATTCGGTCCGGTGCATACCGGATACATAGGTATGGCACCGGGTTTCGGTACCCAACCCTACTTGTGATAGACTGTTCTAACTCTCAGGTCACATCATTCATATTCGTCTTAGCAACTGGCTGAATTTAAAGGAGAACTAAGCAAAAGTGTTTCTACTTTATAGTTAATGTTCTAAACTCTCAGCAACACAACTTTTCAATGAGTAAAATTGTTTGTATTTATTACTTTATTATTATTATTATTATTATTATAAGTTTCCAACTTCCATATTTGCAATGCCTGTATTTAGAAATTTTGTTTTGCAGTGCACTTAAAATCCAACATGGAAATTATTTTTGCCTTTTTATTGGCATTGATTGTTTTGAAATTCTAATGGCATTTACATGCCTGTGTTTTTATATCTATAATAAATATGGCTTTCAAGCCAAAAGTTTGAGAATCTTGATGGTTTATTGTAGGTATGTTGTTTACAAGAAATCTGTGCTACAAGTTAAACAAAAATTCACAAACAATAATTTGTTAATATGTTAACATTATTATATTAATATACGAATGAAGAATTTTATGGCAGCACAGTGGCGCAGTGGGTAGCACTCTCGCCTCACAGCAAGAAGGTCGCTGGTTCGAGGCTCGGCTGGGTCAGTTGGCATTTCTGTGTGGAGTTTGCATGTTCTCCCCGTGTTTGCATGGGTTTCCTCCGGGTGCTCCAGTTTCCGGGTGCTCCAGGTGAATTGGGTAAGCTAAATTGTCCTTAGTGTATGTGTGTGAATAGAAGTGTATTGGTGTTTCCAAGTGATGGGTTGCAGCTGGAAGGGCATCTGCTGCGTAAAACATATGCTGGATAAGTTGGCGGTTCATTCCGCTGTGGCGACCCCAGATTAATAAAGGGACTAAGCCAAAAAGAAAATGAATGAATGAAGAATGATTCACTTTTATGTGTGGTCATTGGAGTAAACATGTTGAAGGCAACAATAGTGACCGATTGGACAATGCAGTGCATTTAGGTATACATCTACTTACAGAGGTTTTACAAAGATGTTGCCAAAGTTAATATTGCAGTACATTAAAAGTTTGCATGTTACAAATAAATCACAGTATTTGTTTTAATAGTGGTTACATCAAAAATTCTAATTATGATGCCTTCTCAAAAATATTGCTGGGGTGCAATATGGAACATTTTATTCTGTCAAAATGATCTATAAATAAAGTGAGTGAGATAGAGATACACGGACTAAAGTATAACTTTATCTGTTGATAGAAATTCTAACTAGAACCCTGTTTTTCATATAACAAGCAAAAGATTAACAACGTATTAAAGACATCCATATTGCAGTTGAGTGCAAGAATTTGTATGTGTTCAGTGCTTCCCACATAGTTGAAATATACTCTAAGGCGGTAGCTAAATTAAAACACAGCTTATACCCACGGCATTTATGAAATATGGTAATGCCTCTATGAATTAAAGTTTCTTTCTGCACCAAAGTAATACCATCCTTTCTATTAAACTTTAATGGCCCTCAGCAACAGAATAATTTCTTATTTTGTTGTTATTACTATTATCATTTCTTATTTAACAGAAAAAAAACCTTTAGCGTTTAACACCTTTTACATGACAGTGTTATTTTTCAGTGCGTTTAAGCGTTAAGTAAAAAAAGGAGCCATGTGCACCACTGAGGGAATAAATCTGAAAACCTGCTCTCTCTCTCTCTCTCTCTCTCTCTCTCTCTTCTGCTCTGCTGTAGTCTTTGTGCTGTTGAGAGATTGAGAAAGTTTGCGTATAAAGTAATGCAAAAACAGAGCTATAGAAAGTGAAAGCAGAATCCCACCCATTTTAGGAGATTTAGAAATCTGGGCCGAATGTATTTTTTAGGTGCCAAATAAGAGGTCATGTCCAGGTAAAAAATAGTATGTATTGTCACCCTAAATGATGAGCTTGGTCAGCCTATTTAATAAAAGGCTTTTCTTTTCCGCATTTGCACTCTTCTCAAAGCTACTTACGTACCAAGTCAGTCAGTTACAGTTACAGTTTTGTATCCAGCACGTCTCTGTGGGTCTCTCCAGAAGATGCGATTCTGTGGGTGAGTATTTTCAGTTTCTTATGCACACAGAACCAGGCCGCCCAGGTTAAGTCTATGCATGGGAAGTAGCAGTGTTGAATTGGGTCTCATACTGGATGTGGCACGTTATGCAATGACCGAATTGTAAACGTTTTCTATGAGACTCACACACTGTGCGGCTCTGCCACCATTCGGTGTCTTGCATTGCTTAGCAACTTATTCAAAACAATGTAAAGACTGCTTGACTTGACGTGAAGTAAACCAGTAGAGATGTGCTGTTGCTGAGAGTGTCAGCGTGTACTACAGTCAATAGATTTCCAATGTAATACACCATGTTGTTTTACCTTGATCAAGTGAATTAAGTCATCAATAAAACCTATAAAAAATTTTTTTTTAAAAAGCACATGTGCAACTAAATTAATTTTCCAGTTCGCACACATCTATTTCTGGTCGCAAATGCAAGTGAAATGGTTGCATTGTAGAGCCCTGATTGATCCTGTGGGCTCGCCTGAACACCTGCCGGTGACCTACTCACCTACCTGCAGCTTCTAGACGTCCAGCGTTCTCCAGTCTCCGGTGCCTAGACTGCAACTCTGCACAATAAGTTTGGCCAGAGGAGAACTGGCTGTGCCCAAGTGAGCTTGTTTTTTCTGCTTCACTTTCATCAATTGGCCAGTTTGTTCCTTGCCACTGTCACCACTGGCTTGCTTAGTTTGGGACTTGTTGAGCTGCTCATCGTTGGATTTGTTCTTCAGTGCTTGGGTTTTCAGCAGTGAATTTTAAATCACACTGAACTGAACTAAACTGAAATTCAACTCTAAAAACTCGACTAAAACACTTTAGATTTCCTAGAATTTATATATTTATCAATATCATATATATTTATGATCAGTTTAAAATATTACTGCATCATATGGTGCCCCGCTGGAGGCCAAAATATCAATATTAATATCAATACCAATATTGATGATAATAGTTGTTATAAATTATACAAGAACAGACAAAGACACATATTGAAAAACAGCTATACTCACAGCCCACACAGCAGAAGAATAACCCAGGATAGCTGCTTGCATGCCCTCTGACACAAATGTGACAATGTTTTCCCCCAAACGTGTATCTCTAAACAAAGCCCTCAGGATGTTCAGAGCATGGACCTGTATGTGCAGAATAACAACAATTAAACAAAAGACTTATAAAACATGCCTAATTCTACTCATAGTTTTTTTTGTGTTCACCTGTGGCACACTGCTACTGTCAGAAGTTACATCATTAGAAGGCATGGCCAATGCCATTAGAGATCTCATGGTCATCTTTAGGAGTCCACAGCTAGACTTGGGTTCAGAGGACAGCAAGGCCTTCACAGAACAGACATTAATGTAGTTATCACATAAAATTACATTTTAAAAGCAAGTTCCCACATTTAACAAGGCATATTAGAGAAAAAATGGTGATGACAGATTATGGATATTATAATTATTATTGTTAATTAATTAATCTATTTGTTTGTGTTGTTTTAAGAACCCCTAAATTGTATTATTAAAGTTATAGTTTTATGGGGCCCCAACAGGCTGATATGCATGCAAGGTCAAAAAACCCTTATAATATGCATATATTAAACTAATTATCCCAATAATCTCTATATGTTTTGTTCAGCAATTAATTTGTCCAACCCCCTTCTTTCTGTGACTCTAATCTTCAGTGATTGGTCCAATGACCCAGTCTGTTGCAATTGGTCAACACTGTGTAGCATGAGATGAAAAGGAAATGCCAATCATGGCTTATGAAGATAGTGCTGATGCAACATCAGCCAGGCTACAGAGTATATGTGTGAGCCCAAGGAAGAAAATCATTTAAGAAATGCAGTTAAGCACCAACATAATTGCATTCTTAACCATAACCTTAAGTAATAACAACAACTGACATTAAGTATCAATTGACATAGCAGAAAAAGTTTAACTATTTTGAACATTGACCACAGCGTGCCACGTGCAAGCATATGTGCCTAGAAGCATCCCACTACATCTTCAAACACAATTGCTGAGGTTTGTGCTGTCCAACATTGAATCACAAACCACTTCTTTGCAAAAGGAGGCAAATGCAGGTGTCCCACTGATTGATTTAATAATGACATGGACGAGATGTGATCCTGCATGCTAATTCACACAATATCAGTCCTAAACAGTACTATTATTAAGGGCTGATAACATGGGGAATCTTCTAGAATACAATTAACAAATGTGCATCATGTTTAATACTTTATTTTCTTAATTTATTTAGTATTTACATGATACAACCTATAGGCTATAATTTCTTTTGTTTTTTTTTTATTCATATATGTTATTTTTAATGGGTAGCTATCATGTAAAATCATCTTTTGAAAGCTTTTTTTGACACAAATGTGTGTTGGTATAGTGTATTCACAGTCATACTGAAGTGATTTAAACATAAGAAATATTTTTTTAAAATGTCCTGATGTTACAATAGGATCCAAATACCAGCGATTTTGAGGCTCACAGTAATGTGACTTAGCAGTGCAGTTTTCCCTACCTACTGATATTGTTTGACAGGCGCGTATTAGCAGATGTCAGTATTATCAAGTAAACATGTCCACAAGACAGTTGCAAATACATCTGTACCATTTCTGCTACTTGACTCTACAATCTATTCATGTGGCTAATGTTGTTGTTTTGGATTTTGTTCTCCTGTCTGACCTCATTGCATTTGAAATGATTGGAGGGGAACAAATCACATGGCAAAGGAGGCAGTTTCAGAACACATGCTGTGATTGTGTAATTGCCATGGACCAATGGTAGCTCAAAGGTGTTAGGTGCAAAAAAGTCAGTTTCGGTGAGTTGTTTCGAACTGCTGAAACAAACTGAAAAAGAACAGCATTTTGGCTGGATTTTGTTTTAAAAAAATTACATAATTTCAGCTTTTTCTTAAATTTAATTTGAAGTATACCGGAGCCTTAATACTTATGCGAAAGCCTGTTTTACAGCCACCTTTCTGTGCATGGACTTTGAGTCACTGTGCACTCAATTTCAACAATTTGGAAAAAATTCAGGACTTTTTTTAAACTTACTTCAGGACTTATATAAACTTGTTAAATGGCATGACTCTCAGGCTCAAGAATGGGTCAAATTTCATGACTTACTGAAGAGTATTCACTTTCCAAAAATCTGACATCCAGGGTGAAACTGGAATGAAGCTTTTTTTTTTTTTTTTTTTTTTTTTTTTTACTGGTACTGTACCCTCACCCCACTTCATACATTCATAGATTGTGCTGTCCAAAAAAGTCCAAAAAAGCCTGTCTTTGGAAAACTAGCGTGATTTAGTTTGCCATATTAAATTTAATCCTATTTACACATACATTTTAAATACTTCAGCTGACCCCCTTCATGAATTATTTAGAACAAATGACCACTTTTATATTTCCATGGCGACATGCCTGATTTATGACATGAAGCCTAAGCTCAATTCTCTGCAGAGGAGATTAGAGCTGCTTGATTTACTACACATTAATTCATAAATTTATCCTAAACTACATAAAAATGGCTGTTGAATTGGGAGAAGAATAGAGTAAACACTCTAGTATCCCTTTTTCATTATAGTCTCTCCTATAGACAGGTTGCACAACTTATCATCATTTATGAAGTGTAATAAAATCAGAATCATTAAACAAGGTTTAAATTCAAAGTTCCAAACAATGCTCTTGGCTTGTCTTGGCTACGGAAAGCAATCAATATTTGGATTTTGCTGTTCTTTGTGTGTAACAAGTGGATGCAGGTACAATAATAATTTAACAAACAATTGCTAAATATGCCCTCTGATTCTTTAACACCCACAAACTGGCCACACAATGGGGCCTGCTAAGAGGGCTCTGATAACAACTGATTATCTCAAACAAAGCATCGTCAAGTTCCTTGGGGAAGGAAAACTCCTCATTGGTTATTGAATGCATCAAAAAGTGATGACATCACATGAACCTTAAAAGCCCCCACACATGGTGGTGGACACATGGCTGAAGAAGGCCTATTTCCTCAGGACAAACCTGCTTGAATCAATGGACCTTTGGTTTAAATTCTAGAATGACCCCTTCTGGAACCACCAAGTTCACCTAGAATTCGTAACGAAGACCACACTGTGTCCAATGCAAACTATTTTGTCTACTTAGACAAAACAACAGATATGTCTTCAGATGATAACTCAGCTGTGCTTAAAAAAGTTAGAAGATCAGCAATGCAATTTGTCTCTCCTATCCCTAACTCTCTCTCTCTCTCTCTCATATGCATGTTATAAATATGTGTTGTCTGTACCTTTTCGTAACTATTATTGAATGTTTGTGTCCACATGAATTGTTTGTTTTTACACACAGAACGAGTTACTTGAACTCAGAGATAAAGCTGCAGGTTTGCAGGTGGAATATGGAAATGGAAACTTATATTCCAACATGTGTTGCATTGTGTGTCCCCATCCTGCTTGTAATGCAGTGCCTGCTTTCGGCTATTCTATGTTTTTCTTAGATAGTCTGAAATACTTCCACACTGTCAACATGTTTTGCTGCATTTGCAAAGTGTGTGACACTGTCATCAAAAACATAATTGTTCAGTTAACCCAGTTCAGTTAATGAAGTAATTCACATATGAGAAGACAAAGACCTGAATGATGAGATGTATGATGAGCCATGTGACTAATGGGAAGCCTGAAGGAAGAGGAGAAGGACAAAATAAGTTGTCTGCTTTAGTTTATTTAGCCTCAGGAGGAAAAAGCAGTTCCACACTAACACTGTTTACAGCGGAAGTGAGGAGCTGTTGACCTCGACTGGGGATGTTGTCAGATGGTGAAATGAATACTTTGAGGATCTCCTCAACCCCTCTGACATGTCTTTCATTGAGGGTGTGCTCCAACTACAGGGGGATCACACTCCTCAGCCTCCATGGGAACGTCTATGCCAGGGTATTGCAGAGGAGGATCCGGCAGATGGTTGAACCTAGGATCCAGGAGGAACAATGCAGTTTTTGTCCAGGCCATGGCACACTGGACCAGCTCTATACCCTTACCAGGGTGCTCAAGGGTTCATGGGAGTATGCCCAACAGGTCCACATGTGTTCTGGGAGTATGGGGTCAGAGACGCTTTGTTAAGGGCAGTCTCGTCCCTGTATGAACAGTAGACGCTTGGTTCGCATTGCTGGCAATAAGTCAGACTTGTTTCCAGTGCATGTTGGACTCCGGCAGGGCTGCCCTTCGACACTAATTTTGTTCATACTTTTTATGGACAAAATTTCAAAGCGCAGCCTTGGGCTGGAGGGGGTCCGGTTCGGCGACCACAGGATTTTATCTCTGTTATTCAGAGACAATGTTGTTCTGTTGGCTTCATCAAACATGGACCGTCAGCATGTACTGGGGTGGTTTGCTGTCCAGTGTGATGCAGCTGGGATGGGAATCAGCACCTCCAAGTCCAAAAAGGTGGTTTGCCATCTCCAGGTTAGAGAAAAGTCCTTACCCTAGGTGTAGGAGTATAAGTATCTTAGGGTTTTGGTCACGAGTGAGGGAAAGATGAAACGTGAGATTGACAGGCGGATTGGTGCAGCGGCAACAGTAATGCGATCAATGTATCGTCTGTTGTAATAAAGAAGGAGCTGAGCTGAAAGGCAAAGCTCTTAATTTACCGGTCAATCTATGTTCCTACCCTCACCTATGGACATGAGTTTTGGGTCATGACTGAAAGGACAAGATCTTGGATACAAACGGCAAAAATGAGTTTCCTTCGCAGGGTGCACCCTTATAGATAGGGTGAGAAGCTCTGTCACCAGGAAGGAGCTCTGAGTAGAGCCACTACTTCTCCGCATCGAGAGTCAGCTGAGGTGGCCTGGGCATCTGTTTTCGATGCCTCCTGGACGCCTACCTATGGAGATGTTCCAGGCATGTCCCACTGGGAGGAGGCCTTGGGGAAGACTCAGGACAAGAGGGACTATGGAGGGACTATGTCTCCAATCAGTGAGCAGTTGAGCACAGCTTCGTTCATGGAGCATGAGTAGCTGTATACATAATTTGATAGTATGCGTCAGTGGAAATGTCCAGCGGCAATGTCTCTGCTTCTCGTGTGAAGACTGATGAGAGTAAAGACCATTGGCTCAACCTGTGCTCAGCACCCACACTATTTACTCTTTTCACAATGTGCTTGCAGTTCATTCATGTCATCATACGCCCACGCACACACTACACACAGATGGTAACAAAACACTAACAAATTACATCCAATCCTCATTTGATCACATACACCCTTCATCTGTTTATTTTTCCTCTCTAACAATTTTGCAATCACCCACACTGGAAGAACTGGCTTTCTCATTTCTAATGATCGGAAATACTCAAATGATTCTGACTTTACCAATAATTACACTTTTGAATAACATGCAGTCTCCATCACTACTTCTGATAAATTTCCCATGTTCTTCATTAACCTCCCTCCTGGTCACTTGGGTGAATTCACTGAAAAATTGGATGGGCTGTTGTCCTCATTCCCCAAGGATAACAGCCCGCTGTAGTATTGGGTGACTTCAACATTCACTTGAACAAACCTTATGCTACAGATTTACATTCTCTCGTGACATCATTCAACCTCATCCAGCTTACCACCATGAGCACACATAAAACTGGAAACCATCTTGATCTTATCTACACAAGCCATTGCTCTTCTGACAAAGTCAAAGTTAAACCATTGCACACTTCAAACCACTTCAGCATTACATTTGATTTAATGCTTCCCACAATCACAACGTCACCTTCCCAACCAGTTTTTGTTTTATAGATGAAATCTGCACTCTCTTTCCTCCACACACTTCTCCTTTACAGTTTCATCCTGGCTTCCCTCACACACCCAGTTCTCACTTTTGATTGTTAATAGTGCAACAAAAATGCTCTGTTCCATTTTAACATCCTGCCTAAATGAGATCTGTCTCCACCAGAGCAATGCGCTTTTCTCCCTCTAACTCCTGGCTGTCTGATGTTCTGAGAGAACATCAAACAGCACCCAAGACAACAGAAAAGCATGGTGCAAATCAAAAACCCCTGCTGACCTTAGCAGGTGTCAAGCCCAGCTGGCGTCATTTGCCTTCCAACTCAAATTGGCCAAAACGCTATACTTCACTACAAAATTAACAACACTTCAGACACCCGCAAATTATTCATGTCGTTTAATATTCTGGTCTGTCACCCCCCACCGCCTCCTTATCAGCAGAAGATTTGGCCTAATTTTTTACACAAATTACTCATATTAGCAGCCTGTTTCCTAACCCATTCATCCCAATTCTCAATCAAACAACACCTTCTTAAGAAAATTCACGCTTCTTCTCCTTATTACTTATGAAGAAAGAAGTATCCAAACCTCTGTTCTCTACCCATCACACAACCTGCCCTTTGGACCCAATGCCCTTACAAATGCTGCAGAACATTTCCCCAGCCATAGTGCTGACCCTAACACGCATTATTAACAATTCACTCTGCACTGTTACATTACTCTGCACTGTTACACTACTTTTAACCAGGCCCGAGTAACCCCGCTGCTCAAAAAAAAAACAAAAAAAACAACAAAAAAAAAACATCACACAACACCTCTTTGGTTGAAAATTTTCTCTCCTTCCTTTCATTGGCAAAATGTTGGAAAGAATTAGATTTCCAATTTTTTCATGTCACAATAACCTGATGCAAACCAATCAGGCTTCGAATGTGGACATTCCACTACTTTCACTACTTTCAGTGACTAAAGCCCTGCAAATTGACAAAGCAGATTCTAAATTATCCATGCTGATTTTACTAGACCTGTCTGCTGCTTTTGATACAGTGAATCACCAGATTCTACTACCCCCACACTCTCCTTAATGGGCATCACTAGCTGCATTTCCACTGTCGGGCCGGTGCGAGCCAGGGCTTTTATTGGGCCGGGCCAATAGCTTGAGCAGTGAGGCCGAAATCATGTCGCGTTTCCACGAAACAAGTAAAATGGAGACAACCGAAACAAATTACTGAAACCCCACTCTGCTAGTTGGAATCTTACCTCACCGGCAGATCATTCAAGGTTACCTAGAGAGACCATGTATCCAAAGCTCATCTTGCCACTGGAGTGCCTCAGGGATCTATTGTAGGTCCCAAACTATTTTGAATTTACACCACATCACTAGGAACATTCATTTAATCTTATTGTTATGCAAACAACACACAGCTCTATCTTTTATTTCAACCTTATGATCCCACGGTAACTGCAAGGAACTGGAGGATGCTTAACCTGGTAAAAACTGAACTTCTGAACGTTTCTCCTGCAACACCACACATACAACATGATTTCTCAATTCAGCTGGGATCATCCACCATTACCCCATGTAGTTTGGTAAGGAATCTTGGGGTGATCCTGGATGATCAGCTGTCCTTCAAAGAGCACATTGCTAGCACAGCTTGATCATGCAGGTTTGCACTCGTCAACATCAGAAAAAAAAACCAGGCCCTTTCTTACAAATCATGCTGCACAACTAGTCCAAACTCTTGTCATTTCAAGGCTGGGCAACTGCAATGCTCTTCTAGCTGGACTCCCATCCTGCACCCGTAAGCCTCTACAGATGATCCAGAATGTTGCAGCTCATCTGGTCTTCAATGAGCCAAAGAGAGCTAATGCAACACCTGTTTATCTCTCTGCATTGGTCAATGGTCAAGCCTTGTGTCAAATTTAAATCATTGATGCTTGCTTATAGAATAGCCACTGACACTGCACCCTCTTATCCTCCACCTGTTCTTGAAGGTCTATATCCCCTCAAGAGCCCCCAGTCAGGAAGTGAGCACCACCTTGTGGCCCCATTACAGAGAGGCTATAAGTCACTTTCCAAAACCTTTTCATTCAATGTTCCATGCTGGTGCAATGATCTTCCCATTGCCATATGGACTGCGGATTCATTGGCATCCTTTAAATGACAACTAAAAACCCATCTTTTCTGAGAGCACCTGAACCCCGGTGAATAAAAACAATACCCCTCTTTTCACCTCCACCTCACTAAACACCAACGCAAAATGCTATAAATTCTGGGGTTTTCTGGGTTAACTGGGCTTAACAAATGACCCGTATAAAACAACACTCATTCATCTCACTGACACATTAACCTACACAAACACTGTGCATTTAAGAAGTGTGCTTCACGCAGCTTTACAAACCACCTGTAGAAACAATCTTTCTCTCTCTCTCTCTTTCTCGCTCGCTCGCGCTCTCTCTCTCTCTCTCAAAAAAACAACAACAACTCTCAGAGCACAAACAAGTTACTTTGTATAACTAGCAGTTCTTGTTCTACCTCTTTTTGTTGAATCACTGAATGCACTGAATTGTAAGTCGCTTTGGACAAGCGACACTTACTTAGATATATCAAATATAAACTGTTATTTTAGTTATCATCAATTTTATGTTTCTTTCACGGATAAAAATGTATTGGTATAAAATGCGTTTCCAACACTGTTGTAATAAAACTGTTTCTTGTGCATTAATCCAACATTTAATTATAAATTTCTGAATGACCCTGAGACATTGAAGTAGCCTAATGACAAAAGTTTTGATCACAATAATAAACAATACTTTAAACAAAAAACAATTACTCTAAAGCAAAATAATATTTTTACACCTTTTAATTATATATATTTTCTCAAATAATCGCAGCCTTAGTTCTTTTTAAACGTTTGACTTGTTCAACTATGGTAAAATATACAAATAAATAACATGTGTAATGCTTCACCTTTTGAATAATGCAGCATCCAATCACAGTGAATCATGTCATAACAGGTCATAATTCTAATTTATTTGTGTGAATGAAAGTTAAACTTTTTACACAACGTTAATGTCTTTGTGGGCGTTCAAAAGATCGCGCAGGTATCGTCAACATTTGTGTTTGAATGGCAAAGACGGGAACTGTTTATAGTGGATAGCGGGTTAATGAACTCTCCCGGGAGAATTCTGCATTGCATTCTTTCCTTACGGATTACTAAGCAAGCTTTATGCTATTATTTCTGCTACTATTTGAAGCTTTATGCAGGTATGCCTCCCATGTGTGGGATGCAAATATTCGCAGAGCTGTTTTTTTGATGCGTTTGCCAGTCATAAGAGTCAGAAAGAGAAAGCACTCCCTGTCTGTTTTACCAATTTTACATAAACATTTTATTTTGTTGTAATTATGAATATATAAAAATAAAAATAGACCATTTACAGTTTTCAAATCTGTGTTTTTTCTTATCAATACAATCCGCTAAATATAAATGACGCTGAAATGCGTGTCTTCGTTTGCCGACCCCAGGGGGTTAAAAATACTTTTCACTTCTTCTCACTTTTCACAGAATTTTTTTCATCTAATGGTTATTTTATTATTTTGTTATTTTTGCCTTTCATTCGGTGCATCATTTAAACGTCAATTTAGAATTTATGAATACCGATACCCACATTGGTGAAAAATCCATATTGTGGCACAACATATTACCGCTATTCACATTTATATCAGTATAGCACCTACCTCTATCCAAATAGATTCCCTTTCAGTCTCCGCTAACTTTACTATGTGGTATTAAAAAGCCTGTAGTTATAAACAAAGTTCTGACACAGGATGACCAGTGATATTAATTATGAAGATGATTGTTTGGCAAATTTTTCAGTTAGTTTTTCAGCAATTGTTGCTAATAATGTTTACTTTTAATACTTACCTGAATATAAAAGGGTATTCCTGCACTTCGCCGAGTCGCACACAGTTTTGAGGAGGGGTCACTAGATTTCACTTCCTCAAGAACCTCCTTCATCCAGTGTGCTGGTAGTTGCTGGAGCTTACTACTCCCACTCCTAACACACACAAACATGCACATGCACACAGACACAGATTAGATAAAATATTATGAACAAGATGTTGGATTCCAGGACTAAGAGCATCCAAGTTTGAGTGGTACGCGGTGATTTTCACAAGATTTTCACAAGACATAGAAGCAGGGGAGAAAGACAGTGTGTTTACATGGACCTCAGTAATCGAATTATTTGCCAAATTCTTCATTTGTTGACATTAACTGCAGTTTGACACGTTTATTCAGTTACATTTCATGCATGCCCCCCCATGACAATTGAGATATTAGATGCGAGGAACTGCTGGAAGAGTGTAGTTTTAATGGAATGTTTGATAGCCTACCACACGCTGTATGGGAGAAAAAAAACTCAGCATTTCTCGGTAACTTAGATGCCCTCAGTGGGTAGCATTAGAAAGCTGTGTGTATAGACTATCCTCTCACAAAATGCGGCGAAAATCCTACATGACGGTAATAGTTTGATTAAGGCGTTTACATTTGGAGAGCAGCATACAGCAGATCTTTCAGTCCATAATATTGTAGTGATAAGAACGAACTGTAAACTTAGTAACTAAATCATTTTGACTAAGGTACGTCTTTAAAAACTGAAAGAGTACTTCTGAAGATACTAACTTTGCCTCTAAATAAACATAAACAAAAAACACGGTTCACACACTTACCAAATCTGTAGAGACAGGACAACACAAACTAGAACTGCGCCTTTTTTTTTCTCAAAGGAGACGAGCGTCAAATTCAGATTTCACCATTTCCAGATGCAAAAAGCTCTCGGGTAAAAAAGAAAAAGTTCCTTATAAACATATTTTTGTCGCGTGTTAGCAGACCACTCTAATCCACACGTGAGTCCAGCTGTGCTCTCATAGCGGGGAATTGAAAACAAAACCTTCGTTGCAGTACATTTATAAACGCAACACTGACGAACCATGTCTCCAAATAATTCTTCTTCTTCCACTTCTTTTAATTACGATTGGCAACACAATGTGGTGTCTCTCTGCCGTCTGAACATTGTAACAGGTAAAAAACAGTTTTCGAAGCTTTCATGCATATTATTGAAGTTGCGCCTTATTCATAATAGAGCGCGCTGATTAGTTTGAACCAAGCCAATCTCTTAAATTAATGATGAAAGCTCAAAGACGTCACGTTGTACCCGCCGGTACAGACAGCCAGTCTACACGCTGGAACACAAGGATCTAATCACCGTGACATAGCTTATAAATTTCTTTTTAAACCGGAAGAACGAATTTGCTCAAAATAACGCAAAAACAACTAATTTTCACTTTGTTAAATATATGTGTCCTAATAGTGTTTTTAGCAGCGTGGGACACATATATAACAGTCAACATCTCAAAAAATGTGTTTTGGTGTTTCGTGACCCTTTAAGGCTTGGTTGCGTTTATAAGATGCAAAGAAATGTGTGCTCATGCTTCATTTGTAAAACATCCTGTTACTTTTTCATATATCTTACTTTGATTATATACAGCTACTAAGCTAACATAAAAACTACTATCATGTTTCCTAGTTCCTCCGAAAGCCTGCCCTCAAGAGGCTCTGATGGGTCAGCTAACATAATGTGCTGTGATTCGCAGATTGGCTCCACGTAACCAGGAAGCGTCACTTACAGTCACTAGCAAGAGCTGTGCCTCTGCTGTGTAAATACTGTCAGTCAGTGTAGCCATGTCAGTGTGAGCCTAAAAAAGACAGAAAATAAAGAGGACACAGCTGAACCTCATGCCTGCTCTCTAAAATAAAATCTGACAAATGTCTTTCATAAATATTTGGATTATAAGCATGTGTAAGTAATATGAAACCTTCACATATATTTTGCGAGTTCGATATTTGAGATGTATAATGCAGGGAAAGCAGCTGTATAGAGAGACACTGCAGCACTGCTGAAGATTGTGGCTGTTTACAATGATTTGATGGATAAATATAAATTTGTAGCTAAATTATTAACAATGTCAAACATCATTTCCCATTGTTTATATCCTCGTTTATGTCCTTGCTACAACATACCATTAATGCTAGAAACGATGCATGTAATAGATAAATTTTAACAAATAAAAATACCTCCAGGTTGTGGCTCACAATCCACAGCTTCAATTATGGTTGGAGCTGCTCCTTCTTTGAGGAGTTTTTAGCCGAATTCAGCACTGAACTGGGAGAGATTCTGGAAGCTTTCCTTTGTCAAATGCTAGCTATCCTTTTTTAATATTCTGTGGAACAAAATTAAAATTTAATTGTAAGCACTTCTCTCTTTGTGTCACGTCATTTGGAAGCCCAAATACAGAAACAGAACAAGCTCTGTGGAAATAGCAGCGTTTGGATGGCATTTTAGCTTTCTCTGCTATAACATTACAGTGCCTCTGGCCACGTCCCTTCACTGTGTGTGGTGTATGCGCGTAACCTGAAGGGTTTACGATCTCATTAAACCAGATGTATTTTTTTGTAGTCCCCAAACTTGGTTTGCTGTAGGTTTTAAAAAAAAGCAACTGTAAAAGCCAATGTCTCCCTTTGCATTGAACTTTGAGCATATTACATTCAGAGATGGTTATGTTCACACAGCTACATTACACATGAACTAAAGTTTAAAATTTGATATCGTAGTGGACCACCTCTTTAAGGTAAGGTTGTTCTTGCATTTTAATTACAAGTTTATCTGCACTTATTTGCAATTAGAGGTGTAACTTTGTCAGAGAAAGAATTAATAAGTAAAGGCTTATTTAGGAAGCTTGGTTTCGAAGGCACTTGTAGCTACCTCACCAGGGTGGAAATTAGCTCAACGTCAAGTGTCCATCCTTCTCGCGTGAAGACGGACGAGAGTAAAGACAATCGGCTTGACCTGTGACACTGAGCAGCGAAACCCACACGGCACTACAGTAGGCTTTCTATTTACCATTTACACAATGCGCTTACAGAACACTCCCATCTTTAGATGCCCGCCCACGCACAATACACACAGACGACACCATACAAAAGCAACTTACAATCTATCCACATTTCATCACAAAAACACTCATCTGTTTCCATTGTGCTGTGGAATTGTCATTCAGCAGTCAACAAAGCATACTTCATTCCAGGATTTGTATCGCAAAGTAATCTTCACATACAAGTTTGACTGAGAGCTGGATTCGTCCTTAGAACTCCAGCAGCTCTCTCAAAAAAATTGCATTCATGCACAGGGACTAGCCACAGAGATTCCTCAGGGATCTGTTCTTGGTACCCTTCTATTTTCTATGTACACCACATCACTGGGAACCATTATGCAATCACATGATTTCTCTTATCATTGTTATGCTGATGAGACAGCTCTATCTTTAATTTAATCTGAATGACCCAAAGGTAGCTGCAAAGATCTCACACTGCCTGGAGGATATCTCGGCTTGGATGCAAAAAAAAAAAAAAAAAAAAAAAAAAATCACCTACAGCTTAATCTGGCAAAAACAGAACTTATTGTCTTCCCTGCATCTCCACATTCAACACAATTCCTCAATCCAACTGGGATAATCTACTATTACCCCATCCAATTTGGTGAAAGGAATCTTGGGGTGATGCTGGATGATCAGCTGTCCCTTCATAGAGCACAGTGCCAACACAGCTTGATCATGAGGGTTTGCACTTTTCAACATCTGAAAACTCTGACCCGTCCAAACAGATCATGCTGCACAACTTTTAGTCCAAGCTCTTGTCATTTCAAGGCTGGACTATTGCATTACTCTTTATTGCAAAACCTCTACATGATGATCCAGAACACTGCAGCTCATCTAGTCTTTAATGAGCCCAAGTGAGCCCATGTAACACCTTTCTTTATCTCTCTGCATTGGATATTGGTTGAGGCTGGTATCAAGCTCAAATAATTACATCTGATATAATAATAAAAACATCTGCTTAAAAGACATCCACTGGCACTACATTCTCTTACCTACACCTGCTCCCGGATGTCTAATTCCCCTCCAGGATCCTCTGGTCAGAAAGTGAGGCCATCGCAGAGAGAATGCAAATAAAGAACTAAAGTAGTAATTTCTAAAATTACTTTGACTTGTATTTCATTGCAGACAATGCAACAAACACTATTTAATGAGTTCCTCATGATTTAATTTTTTCCCCACCAAAAATAAACACATATTAAAATGTTGGTACTTGCAACACATTTAAAAAAAAAGTTAAGCATTTACCACTTTGTAATGTTGCCATTACTTTTCACAACATTTAAAAAACGTTTAGGGACTGAAGATACCAAGTGATGAAGTGTTTCAGGTGTAATTTTGTCCCATTCTTCTTGCAAAGAAGTCTTAAGGTAGGCAACAGTCCAGGGTCTTTGTTATCAAATTTTGCACTTTAAACACATTCATGATTGGAAACAGGTCTGGACTGTAGGCAGGCCAGTCAAGTAGCTGTATTATCTTTCTCCGAAGCCAGGACTTTGTAATATGTGCAGAATGTAATTTTGCATTGTCATGTTGAAATATGCATGGACATCCCTGAAAAAAGGCAGCATATTGTGCTCCAAAATCTCTGTGTACTTGCATTAATGTTGCGTCACAGAAGTGCAAGTTACTTTTGCCAAGGCCACTGACACAACCCCATACCATGACAGACACTGGTTTTTCGACTTGTTGCTGGTAACAGTCTAAATGATCCTTTTCTTCTTTGGTTCAGAGCACACGGCATCTATTTCTCTCACAAAAATACCTGAAATTCATCAAACCACAGTGCATGATTCCACTCTGTGATGGTCCATCCCTGATGCCTCAGCGCTTCTGGGCACTGTTAACATAGGGCTTCCTCTTGTCACAGTAGTTTTCATTAGCATTTGTGGATGAAACTACGTATTGTGGTACTTGACAAAGGTTTTCCAAAGTAGTCCTGAGCCCATCTGGTGATATCGCTTATAGATGAATGCCAATTCTTGATGCTGTGACGCTTAAGGGTTCAGAGATCACAGTTGTTCAGCTTAGGCTTGCACCCTTGTCCTTTAAGCACTAAAATTCATTCAGATTACTTGAATCTTTTAATTATGTTATGCAATGTTAAAGGTGAAATATCCAAATGTCTTGTTTTTAAACATTTAAATAATTTTCTTGTCTATTTGTTGGCAAACTGGCAACCATCTGCCCATCTTTGCTCCTAAAGGACTAGACCTTTCTTGGATGCTGCTTTTGTACATAATCATAATTACCTGTTGACATCAACAGTTTCAAAATCACACCATTAAACAATTGACCTGATTACCAGCCGTAAATTGCTTCTGTCCCAACTTTTTTTTTTTTTTTTAAATGTGATGCAATAACCAATTTGGAATATGCATTTACTTAGGAAAAAAAAACCCAATCAAAACAACAACAACAACAACAAAAACAATACAATAAATATCATGAGGAACACATTAAATAATGTTTGTTGTATTGCCTGCAATGAAATACAAGTCAAAGTAAATTTAGAAATCACTACTTTGCCATACTGTCCCAACTTTTTTTTGATTGGGGTGTAATTCGGGTCATAAACTTGTACATTCATTCATCCATTTTCCTTCGGCTTAGTCCCTTAAACAGTCAACGTATCCAGCATATATTCTTACACAGCAGATGCCCTTCCAGCTGCTACCCAGTACTGGGAAACAACCATACACTCTCGCATTTACACACATACACTACAGGCAATTTTAGTTTATTCAATTCACCTGTACTGCATGTCTTTGGACTGTGGGGGAAACCGGAGCAACCGGAGGAAACCCACGCCAACACGGGGAGAACATGCAAACTCCACACAGAAACACGCCAACTGACCCAGCCGGGACTTGAACTTGAACAGCTACCTTCTTGATGTAAGGCGACAGTAACTTGTACAGTCGTGGCCAAAAGTTTTGAGAATTACATAAAAATTGGAAATTGGAAAAGTTGCTGCTTAACTTTTTATAATAGCAATTTGCATATACTCCAGAATGTTATGAAGAGTGATCAGATGAATTGCATAGTCCTTCTTGGCTATGAAAAATTAACTTAATCCTGAAAAAAAACTTCCACTGCATTGCTGTCATTAAAGGACCGGCTGAGATTATTTTAGTAATCGTCATGTTAACTCAGGTGAGAATGTTGACGAGCACAAGGCTGGAGATCATTATGTCAGGCTGATTGGGTTAAAATGGCAGACTTGGCATGTTAAAAGGAGGGTGATGCTTGAAATAATTGTTCTTCCATTGTTAACCATGGTGGCCTGCAAAGAAACGCGTGCAGCCATCATTGCGTTGCATAAAAATGGCTTCACAGGCAAGAATATTGTGGCTACTAAGATTGCACCTAAAACAACAATTTATAGGATCATCAAGAACTTCAAGGAAAGAGGTTCAATTCTTGTTAAGAAGGATTCAGGGCATCCAAGAAAGTGCAGCAAGCGCCAGGATAGTCTCCTAAAGAGGATTCAGCTGCGGGATCGGAGTGCCACAAGTGCAGAGCTTGCTTAGGAATGGCAGCAGGCAGTTGTGAGCACATATGCACACACAGTGAGGCGAAGACTTTTGGAAGATGGCCTGGTTTAAAGAAGGGCAGCAAAGAAGCCATTTCTCTCCAAAAAAACCCATCAGGGACAGATTGATCTTCTGCAAAAAGTATGGCGAATGGACTGCTGAGGACTGGGGCAAAGTCATATTCTCTGATGAAGCCCCTTTTCGATTGTTTGGGGCATCTGTAAAAAGGCTTGTCTGGAGAAGTTGTCCATGGCTTTTCCATTAGTTGTCCTGCTTATTCCATGGTCATTTGGTAAGCAAAAAAAACAAGTTAAAATTAGTTTTGCTATTTGCATTGCATTATTTGACTGAATTTCACTGAATTTTGAAATTTTGTTATGACTGTGACAGTGATCAGATCACTCATCTTCGTGTCCTGGTCAATCCCACCCCCCACTAGTGTTTGCACCTCCTATTTGGCAATGTTTCATATCAATGTCAATACAAATAGGCAAAAATTTTGAACCCAATACAATTCATATAATTGTTCGACTCGTCCTTTGTTTTTTTTATCAATAATTTTAAACAGTGCACTTTCATATTTAAACCTCAGATGGATGTTTTCCTTATTTAAAAGGTGCCAAACACTGCATGGAAGGTAATTTTCAAAAACCTATAACAGGGACTCTTTAACACAAACCCCAAAAGTCCCAAAATGAGTTTACTGATTTTCAAACTGCTTGTGGAGAAGCCATTTAGGGAAAAGTGTATTTATCATTAGTGAGCATTTCAGTCACATGCCGTTAAATGAATTGACAGATTCAGAAGCTGTGTAAGTGAATGCGGCTGTTTTTATATTAATCTTCAAGTGCTCACAAACCAACAAAAAATGAAAAGAAACTGTTAATTCTCTTGAATAGTTCTTAAAATTGTCACACCTGAGAATGGTTGTGCTGATGTAAATGTCACCTTACATAGAAAGATAAGAAATACTTAAACTTGATGACAGCAGGATAGAATGTTAAAATACAGGATAATCCCGGGAAAAAAACGGGAGGGCTGACAGGTATGACAAAGTTTGAATCTCTCCAACTGGGTTCATGAATGAGCTCAACAGGAGAGGAGGCATAGTTTAGCAGCTGTTGAACACGTCCACTAAAACTATAGAGAAATCAAGGCTCTGGCAGCTTTTTACTCATAGCAGTTGCTATGGTTACTACTAATGTTTTGGGAAAACGTATTTATTTCGAACTGTGATTACTGATTGGAAGTAGATGTGCATTTCAACCGATTTAATGCACACCCTTCAGCCAAGCAGAATCATAGATTTCAACAGACCATGAAATAAAGACAGCTATTTAACTGGACAGGAAGTATGTAACAATCCTGACTACAAAACAATTGATTCTGCTGAGCAATCTGGTTATGTCTCTCACCTGCAGAGCATCTCAGTGAGTCGAACAAAGCCCACATAGGCGAGTTCAAATGCCCCCCTGTGACGAGACTGTAGCAGCTGCTTCCGAAAGTACATTCCCACACTTTCCACCTGAAAGACAAAATAAAGATTAATAATATAAATGTGTGAAAATACATAACCTTATACCTTAAAATACTGACCTTAAAACACATACCTTAAAATAAAGTGACCAAAAAATTCAAAATAAAATCTATAGAGGTTTGAAACAACATAAGTGTGAGTAAATGATGACAGAAAAAAAATGTGGTTAGCTCAGAGGTGTGCCTTTTTGGGACTTAAAAACGTGTCAGGTTGCAGTTTCTAATTTCACTTTCGCTTTCCAAAAGCTGTTGTGAATTGTATGCGTTTTTGCATTACCTTTTCATTTAAGCCAGATTTACTTCCACTTGGTGAAGAGATAGACACAAGATAAACTTTAAATAATTCCGTCTTTAGTCTTTAATCGGAAAAACTTTACTATATACTTGGGAGAGGACAAAATGCATCTAAACTGGCTGCAAAATATGTGTACACCATTAGAAATACCTCATTTGTCTTATTTAAATAATAAAGCTTACAATTACTATTGTCTGTCAGAAAGACACAATGACATTGATATTGTCTGTTTTGTTTATTAATTTTTTTGTCATTTATTTCAATAAGTCAATATATTATATATTTTATTCGTATATAAAATGCTTTGGCAATACAGTACAAAATGTCATGCCAATAAACTAACTTGAACTATGCCTATATTGTTTACCACACTACTTTGGAATATTCTGTCTGAAATAGTAAGTATGATTTCAATCATTTTCAATGATTTCAATTGACTGTGAACAATGTTGTACTTTGTTGTGGGCTGATAATATAATTTCTATTATTACTATATTATGAAAGTCAGAATGTGCCAAAATAAAACCAACTCTACCCCAATGCTAGCTTTAGGGAAACTGGCAATAATAAGTATACATCCAGCACTTTGCTTGTGTTGGACAAAGTACGGGTCTCAATAGAGACCTCAGCAGAGACCAACAATCCTTGCAAGCTTGAAATATTGCACATTATGACAAGTTTTGCTTGCTTCTAGGTGTGTGAAAAGATGCTATGTCACGAGATCTCACGAGATTAACCCTCTGGGGTCTAAGGTGATTTTGGGGCCCTAAGATGTTTTGACATGCCCTGACATTTGTGCTTATTTCAGCTACTTATAACGTAGTATTGGCCAACATGTTTTTTTTATGTATTCAGCACAAACTGTGCTACAATAATATGTGAGAAAGTTTGATGTACATGTTTGCGTTTTTTAGAAAAAAAAAGATGTGTGGTTAGTAGGTTTGGGAGAAAAAAAATGTAGCTAAAATAAGGTCCAAAAAAAACAGACTGAATGGGCCTAAACAAGACTTTTGAGTAACTAGTCTTGTAGACTAGAATATTTACTTCTCAATTATGTGAAAATTATTATTTTCTCTTATTAAAAAAACATGGATTGTACAAAGAATAAAATCATTTACATTACTGGGCCAGAATACTGTATGCTTTGGAGTGACAATGGTCATGAATAATTCACACCTGGAGAGACAAAAGACACTCCCCCACTGGCTAATGTTTACCCATCAAGGGCATTGTAAAGAAATGTACAGCTGCAAAACCTAGCCCAAACTAAATGCTTATAGTATTACTTGCTGTATTATGACCATGTAAACACTATAGGTAAACAACGTATGCACACTTATACAGCATGCACAAAAATATACTTGAAATTGTATAAAACGCTGTTGCAAATACAAACTTTCTTGTGCATTTATCCAGCATCTAATAATAATTTCTGAGACACTAAAGTAGCGTAATGACAAAAGCTTTAAACACAAGAATAAATAATATTTTAAACATGAAAAACAATTACTTTAAATTGTGACAAGATTTCTCATAGAGGTGAAAAGTTGTCTCGTGAGTTGTGATGATGTTAGCATGATAGAGCATGAGGGTGATATAAACATTGAAAGTTGAAGGCAGGATTGGATTTGAACTGCAAATAAGGTGCTTTGCACACACCTGGCAACCAGGCTGCTGCGTCCAAACAGAGGCTGCTGGTACTACGAAATAGAATAGCACTTTATATATGCGGAAAATCATAATCGTCATAAACACAAATCGAATTAAGACATGTGGAGTGTTCCTATTTTAAGTGCATTATTGAAGTGCAGTAAAGACCATAATAAAACCGTAATTACCATGATGTAGGACTTTTAACCGCATTTTGCGTCAGGATAAGCCATACACACAGCTATTTGACACTATTCTCTGCACCTACCAAGTCAGTAAAGAACCACAGACACACACATCTCCAAGCACACAAACAGTAAACTTGTCAAGACTAGTAATGCACTCCATCATCACCGAACACAGTTATGCTGTCGAGGAAAAGCGGAAGTTTTCTGTTTAAAGCCCAGCTGTCATTTCATTTATATGTTTTGTAATATTTCAACATTATAATCATACTTTTCTTTCTTTCATTATGTGTTCATTAATTTATGATGGATATTTTTGTTTCTGAATTTATGTATCCACGCATCCACAGGAAATGGATATCTCAGAAGTTATATAAAGGGTGCGAAAGAGCATCATGAAAGTGGATGTCTGTGTGAATGTTGGTTTGAGAAAGAGACATTCTAATTGTCGAATAGAGAACTGAATTAGGAGAGATTATAATGTCTATGATCATTTGAGGATAGCAATTTCCTTCTCAACGGACTGTTTATTGCACTGTGTTTACTAAATACAGCATTAACCACAAATGTGGAGACTCGCGAGTTTGTGGCTGTGAACCGCAATTGTGTATCATTTTTATACATCAACACAGTATTTCGGACATCCCAGATAGCGCCCTGAGAGACTAGGACATCTCAGCAGCTCCTCTGGCAGAGCTGGACACGTCATCACACTGCCGATTCTCGGCACACTGCTGATTCCTCACGGACTGTAGATGCGGTTCTGGAGTATTTCCTGGGCTCAGGTAAGAGTGAATTTTTTGTTTATTTGCCCTTTGGGTGAAGGGGCAAATGTGTTTTATGCCACTGCAAACACAAGCACAGACACAGGCCTGCAATGGGGCTATTTATTTATGTATTCATTTTATTTGGACCATTTTCTGAGCTTTACCCAAATGCAATGCTGACTTTTGATGTTTATTTGAGTTTTATTTTGAAATGAATTTTTATTTCATTTGTTTGAATACATTACTTTGCTTTATTTACATTTAGGTAAATTTTGAAAGTTAATGTTATACCAAACTGGTTGTTTACTATTTATTTACATTTTTAATCGTGCTATGGACTTCTTTTGGAATAATTGGAATCATTGAGAATTTCTTAAAAATACTGTAAAATCTTGTTTCGTCTCATTCTCTTGAACCCGATCTTGAGTCACATTCCTACTTGCTACAAAACTGAAAACATACTAGATATAATACAGTTTTTCAAAATGTTTTAAAGTTTGGAATTGTAGTATTAAAATACTATAAAGTTTTATAACTGGTGAATGACATCTAGGTTGCCTATGGTCATCTATTCAGTACACGTTCATTACTTCAGGAGGTGTGGCTTTGGACAGCAGGGAGGAACGTCCATTATCAAAGCCATTATGCCAAAGTTAGTATGTTGCCAAATCTCCTATTGCACCTTAAATGAAGAATATATATTCTCAATCTTAGCAGTGAAGTAACTGAGAAATGTATAACACTGATGAGCAGAAGAGGGAACAAAGAACTCAACTGGTTTACGAAGTTTGTCAACAGTCCTAAACTGACACTTGGGACTGTAGCAAATTAAATTCCTAAAATTATAAATATTAACAATAACAAGGTATTATTTAATTATGAATATTTGGGCTGACTTTATTGGTAATGGTAGCCAATTTATTTGTCCAATAATTCAAGATCAAGTAATTTCCAGGCCTGGAAAAATAATTAATCTTATTACATTAACAGATTAGTACAACATGTTATCTGTGAATTCAAGTTCTGTGTGTAAAAACAAGCGGTACACGTAGGCTCAAATGTTTAATAATAGTTACGAATAAGTACAGATAACACATACACTCACCAATCACTTTATTAGGTACACCTGTCCAATTGCTCATTAACGCAAATTTCTAATCAGCCAATCACATGGCAGCAACTCAATGCATTTAGGCATGTGGACATGGTCAAGATGATTTGCTCCAGTTCAAAATCAAAAAATTCTCAGACTGCAATTCATCTCAGACCGGTTCCTTGAATATGACAATAAGTTCACTGGAATTGCTAACAGCTCACTTCTAGTCCTGCTCTTTTCAAATTCTAAAATGGTTACATGAGTTAAAATTGATAATTTGATTGTTTCAAACCGTTTAAAAATATGGCAAATTAATGTATGAATGCATGTTATGTTGAACTGTAAACCTATATTGAGAGAGCAGATCAAAAGGTTCAAAATCGAAATATTCAAAAGCAGATAATGGAGACATTTTTAATTGGTCAGAATCAATCAACACTGAAGTAACGCACTAGGAATTGAGCTCAAAAAGGTCAGCTTAATGGAAAAGTATGCACTTGACAGTATGGGTTTTATAACTCCTCATTTTATTTCACTGGCTTATGTAATGGAGGGCTCAGTAGGTTCCAGCATATCATGTCTGAGAGGCATGTACTGTATGTATGCCTGTGGATATGTGAATCTAACAGTAATTGTGTTTGTGTCTGACCTGGTCCTCTGTGATGACTCCTCTGCTATCAGGGTGTGTATAAGGACAGCACAGGGGCATGCTGTGAAACAGATGACCCAATAACATAGACACCTCTTTCATGGTCCTCCAGCAACATACCAGCACCATCTGAGAAGTGACTCGATAGGCCTCTCCATCACCATCACCTAAACAATATAAATGCATGCATAACCAAACACTTATCAAATGTTTGCCTCTCATGAACAGAGCATATATTACAGAAACATTATTTTAAATTATTACATAAGTATTTTACTAGATATATATTAAATATTATATTTACTAGACCTAGAATCTATTTCAAATTAGGGGTACTCTCAAAGTACAACCCTTTTTGAAAATGGAACTGTCATTGGCTAAATTGTGTGAAGTTCTGTCTCGTGACCACACATTTCATATTGATGCATTGAAATGTAATGTAATGTATATATTATTGCTCCTCAAGATGCTTACAGTACATGTAAATGTCTTTTTATTTCATTTAATGCTTGAACTGAATGATTACACAGGTCTATTTAAAAAATCATATTCGGATGCATATAGATGAATAAGGCCAGTGCTACCAAGTTAAGTCAATTTCAAGCAATCAAAGCTTGTTAGTTATGTGAAAGAGCAAGTGAATGGAAAATCATGCGCTCAACTTATTGCATGCATAGTTATGTCCCATAAATTCATATTTATAACACACTGTTACCTTTGTTGTTACTGAAACCATAGATTTGCCACTTTCCCTTTTGCAAATGAATGAGAAAACTGAAATCCAATTTTCCGATTGACAGGGTTATACTGACTTTACAGCAAGAAAAGAAGTTTGCCTAAAACGGCAATTGAGCTTGCTCCAGCCCTGCATATGACTATGAATCAGCTATTTACACAGAGTTTACACCACATCAGATACACTTCACATCTACTGATATGAACCAGAATAACTTATTCATGCCTCCATCTTAATAACTGGCAAAATGGTTTATTAGCCTATGGCTAATAATAGACATTATTTAACCACATATGCAAGTGATTTACTGGCACTGTAGAGGGTTGCAACACATTTTGTGATACTAATACCAAAAGGCTAATCAAGTGGGGAAACTCTAGTGATGATGAAATGTGTTTGTACCTGGGTTACAGATTGGTGGTTTATGGACAGTGCTCTCTAGTTCTTGTTGCTCGATGTTGTGGCCGGTTGCACTGGGCTCCAGCTTTCTGGCACTAGTGAAAAAATCGTTTGAGTCACGAGGTTGAATCTCCTGCAGAATGTTCTGTAGGCCAGCAGAGGAATCTGATGAAATGGAAAATAATGTATTGCTATTACATGTGCAACTGTAAAGTGGCCTGAAGTTTAGTTAAATTAGTGAATAGTTTGTAATGTTGCATATTTCAAGTGAGGAGCTGTAGCATGCTCATTTACACCAACTACAACCATTTTGTGAGCCAGTGTTTTTACAGACTTTGCGTTTTATGTGCATTTGGGAACATTTGTGATGCATGTACTAGGTTTCCTTTTTCCACACATTCACATAATTATGCATATAATTATTGCAAAATATGATATGAATTTATATATGTTATTGCAGTTACTTTCTCTCATGAATAATGGAGTTACTTACTCTCATATATAGGTAAATGATTGGCTAAAAACGTAGGCAATAACATGAGAGTTGCTTTTAAATAAAGAGAGGCAGCATATACAAAGCAAATAAAGCTTATAGTTATAGGGGCCATTCACATATTGCGTCTAAAAGCATGTGAAAACTGCAAGGTACATCGCTTCCTTCACCATTTTCAACATTCTTTGTGCTCACGCTCCCATGTCATCTGTCGTTGCTAGATGACCATCAACCATTTTCTCAGAGGATGACAAACTAACAAAACACTGCTTTACAAAGTATGAAGATGATTGATCAGTTCGTCACATGCTTTTGGCATTCTGAAAAGGTTCTAGGTGACTAGGTTCGCCTTGAATGTGCGAGTGCGTCGCTCTAGACAGATAGATAGATAAATAGACAGATAGATAGATAAAAAACTGTGCATTATGTGATGAATCAACCATTTTCTACATTTAGTTTTCTTATAAAATATTGAGAAGCTTGACACAAAGTGTAATATATGCTACTACTGATACCCTCTTAGTCTTAGTCTGAATAATCACGCTGTCGGTGTTTAATTATTGTTAAAATGCAGATGTTAATACATGAGCGCTGTTGGTTGTCTGTGTATGTGAGATTCTTTTGCATTCTCTGTTTACATGTATGAGTAAAACACGGAGATCTCAGAACAGGTAATTAGGCTCTTTTAAACTTGGTTTATACTCAACGCATCCAAACAAGCATCCTGAACTGATCATGAAGTTTACAGAGAATCAGATCAACTGTCAAGCAATGGAGGGCAAATCTTGTGTACTCAGTTAGTCTATTAAAGAGCAGATGAGCTTTAATGTATCTGCGCCAACTTATTCTAAACGAAAGTGGCTATAGTCGTTGTCTAAACTCAACACTGCCACAGCCTGTTTGTTTATGGTAAGCACTACCTGTGGCTGGTTTGGGCACTGCTATTTGGAGAATGAAGGTGCACTCACTCTATTGGTGCACCCCCCCTTTCCCCACTTTTTTATTTTTTTAAATTACAGATCTACACAACTCGCATGAATTACCTATTTCAAGATGAAAACAATGAATTTCACCAAAAGGTGACAAGTTTGCACCCTTGAAAAAGTAAACAAGCAACTATAGCTAATGCCTTTTTTTTAATTAGCGTGCCCAACACTGTTCCATTGCTCCCAAAAATTTGGGAACATCCTCATAATTAAAGACTAATTGAAATTGGTCATGCATTTGAAAAGCATTTACCAGATTCTGCATCCATGGGAATGAGGCCCTCAGGGGAAGAGCTCTGAACTACAGGTGATACAACATCAGACATCCTGTAGCACAGGGCTACGAGTTCTGACACAACAGCCCTCCATTGAGTTAGTAGTACAAGTGATCTAAACACACAGAAATATATTAACCACACAAAATGAACATCAACATCCCTGCAAATAGATGATTAAAGATGTAGTGTGTGAGAGGACATACCCAGTGTTTTGCTGTTGCAGGATTGCAGTGATGCAATGTGCTCTGCCATATAAAGGAAAGGAAGCAGCAGCTTGCAAAAGAGACAACTCTGCCTTCAGAATCTCATCCTTCAGACATACCATCAGCCACTGCACCACTGAAACATTTTAAATGTGTTCTTTATTTTAGATGTCAATGTATAGTTAAATCAATGACAAAAGTCTAATTTCCACTGATGCAATATGTTGGTAGTTTGTATTTTGTATTGTCTACAAGACATTTTGAATTTACATTACATAAATTTAACAATAGGCTACTAAAGCTACTAAGGCTAAATAGAATGTGCTCATCATAAAGCAAGTCTCCTTAAAAAAACTTGGTTTAAACTGCTTTTAATATTATCAGTTTATCTGCTTTTAATATTATCAATATTATCTCTGCACCAGTGTTTGTGATGAGCTCTTTGCTGTTTCCTGCCTTGATTCCCTTGTTTTCATGCACATCTGTGTTGGTAATTAGTCTGTATGCATTTAAGTTTCTGTGTTCATTGTCCAGTCTCATCTTTCCCAACACCCGATGTCCTCCTGTGTGCCTATAGTTAATGCATGTATCTGGAGTTTCACAATCAAATAAGTTAATAATTTATCCATTGTTTCTTTGTTTTTTCCTGTTGACTCCATCAGTGACAAATATAGACTACTACAATGTTTTTTGAGCTTTTTCAATCAAAGCTTTGACTCCAAATTGACTTTAAACTGAAGGGCAGAAATCAAAGGACATATATTTAATTTCTTTACAAAATATTGATTTCAGTAAAGATATTTTAAATCTTTGCACAAATGAAAGTCTTGTGAAATCAGATTGACAAGTATATATACAAAAATTGGAAAATATTGTTTTAATATGATGTTTAAAAAGATACTAGGAGAAAATGAGAATGAAGAAATACTAATAATTAATAAAATACTCAATTGCACATAATTTTGGATGACAAAGTTTCTGACAGGCTGATGCATATTTTGCCACTGCTCATATTAAACTGGAGGTCTTTCTTAGGAAAATCTCTCCCATCTCTCTTTTTCCCAGGTGAATTTCTTCTTAAGCTGGCTACACTTATGTTTTCTCATCTTATACATCTATTTTATTACCAAATTTGTTACCTGTGTAACCAAAAAAAATTAATTATGTTATCCATTTCAATTACAAATTATCTGTGAATTACTTTTGACTCAACAAAAAGATTGAACAGCTATCTATTGCAATACAATATAGTCATAGAATTGCAATGTTCCCCCTTATATATTTTGCTATTCTGTGTTTTTCTCCATCGTGTCATGTCAGTTTGGTGAGCACACTATGTAATCAAAACAGTATGGTTTTTTATAGAAGACTAGTAACGTTTTTATATAAAAAAATTAGTTTGGCTTGTTATGTATAGGAGAAAAAACCCTTTGCATCAATGGCATCCATAGTAGACTTGGTCAAACTATGATGCATGTGGAAGAAGCACAATGTCTTTGGCTTAATGGCTCCAACCACCACCCCCTTTTTTACACATGGTCAACCTTAACTTGTGCAACCTACTTCCAAATTTCACCTTCAGGGTAAAGTGTGAAAATCAGCCAATAGTTCAAAAGCAATTCCAAAGTGCAAACCACAGTAGTTTGGTCAAGGATCCCAAATAAACAATTGATGCCTGCTTTACTGCCTACTTTGGTGAAAAGTCAAAAAAAGCAGTGAAAAGTCTAGCTCTAAGAAAATCTGAGCAAAACAATCTAATCTTTTATTTTTCAATGTTTGTCTTGACTTGATCATTCATTTTAGGAGTTCTGACATTCACTAAAGGAATTGCTGAAAAATAACATTGTATTTTCAGGTTGCAACCTGGACCAGTAAGTCCATCTGTCTTCAGTAATTTTAATCTAAGAATAAAATACCTGTGAGCGCATTCTGTTCTAGTATGGAAGCCTCAGGCACTTGCGACTGGATCAGTGCTGGTTGCTGGAAAGGAACGTGATGCTTTTGTATACAGCTAAATAATGCATCCTGCAGACCCTCCTGGTGCAGAAGCAGGTTAAAAAGATGGGCAGATGTGATGCTATCAAATGGTTTGTTGCTGATGCTGAGGTCCAGAGCAACCTGTAGCAAAGACTGAAGCCTTTCTGGTACCTACAACGATGAAGAACAATATTAATATTTAAAACAGCTTGCCACACTATAGAGAATCAATTGAAACTGCAAGATCTACATACTTTGAGTATCATTGAAAACAATCAAACTAACCCTAGAAAGCTTTTTAAAGGGATATTTTTTTGATCTAGACAGGCTTAAAACACGTGGAAGCTAAACCAGCTGTAAAAACATGGAAAGCTCCTCATAAATTCTTCCTCAGTCTGTTGTTCTGGAGGTGTTTTTTTCTCTTTATCCTGGAGTGTCCTCTGTTGAACACTCTACCACTGACTAGAGGGGCCATTTTTCATCAGTCCCATTCAATTCTCTATAAGTTTTTTTTTTTTGCATTATTTATAGGCAAGGCAAGTTTGCTTCTTAAGCACATTTCATAAAAAACAATAAATCAAAGTGCTGTACATAAACAAGAATAAAAGCAACAAGAATAAGAATAAAAACAACAAAGAATAAAATTGTGTTGAAACAAGTTTTAAAGGAATAAATAAGAGAAGAACGACATAATAGTGTGATATACATAGCACAGTGCTCATTCAGTAAAGGCATAGCTAAACAGATGTGTTTTAAGTCTTGATTTGAAAGTGCCTAAAGTTGGAGCACATCTGATAATTTCTGACAGCTGATTCCAGCAGTGGGGGGCCATAATAGCTGAAGGCTGATTTATCCTGACTGAACTCTTGAAAATTCTAATTCACATTGTTTCTAATGATCTGAATAATCTGTTAGGTTTGTATTTAGTGAGCATAGACGAGTAATATTACTTTAAAATATATTCTGAATGTAAAGTATGTTACAGAAGCGAGTACACATCCTCACATTTTGTAAATATTTAATCAATCTTTTTTACGAGGAGTACAACCTGAGAAATGACACTGTGTGATAACTTAAAGTAGTGAGTACACAGCTTCTATAACAGTGTAAAGTTGCTGTCTCCTCAAAATAACTTAGCACACAGCCATTAAGATCAAATCCGCTGGAAACAAAATTGAGTACACCCCTAAGTGAAAATATCTAAAATGGGCCCAATTAGCCATGTTTCCTCCCTGGTGTCATGTAACTCGTTAGTGTTACAAGGTCTCAGGTGTGAATGGGGAGCAGGTGTGTTCAATTCAGTGTTATCGCCCTCATTCTCTCATACTGGTCGCTGGTTCAACATGGCACCTCATGCCAAAGAATTCTCTGAGGATCTGAAAAAAAAAAAAATTGTTGCTCTACATAAAGATGGCCTAGGCTACAAGAAGATGGCCAAGACCATCAAACTGAGCTGCACCATAGTGGCCAAGACTATACAGCAGTTTAACAGGTCAGGTTCTACTCAGTCAAGTGAAGCTTTATTGTCATTCCGCTACGTGTGGACATACAGAGGTACCAAATGTCATGTCTCGCAGAACAACAGTACAACAGTGCTACATAAATTAATCATGAATACAAACACAACACTGGACATAAGAGCTATTAAAAAAATATGCATAACTAACATATACTATAAGATACTTAACTATACACATAAGACAGGCAATACAAGTACTTTTACATGAGACTGTACAATGTTGTTCAGGATATTGTGCAAGAGAGGTATTTAAGGTTTAATATTGTGCAAAAGTGTTGTTTCAAGAGTTCACACTTAGCTGATGATTGGTTATAAAGCTTGTTTGGCATGCTGTCCCGGGAGAGAGCCCTGAGCTCATAGATCCTCGAGCCCGGGGTTCCCTCCCGTTTGCAAGGCGAGAGGGGAGTTTGAGCTCAGGTAGATCTCGAGAACTCCCCTGCTGTAGTAGCTAATGAACAGATAGTGATTGCTCTTGAGATGACTACTTACTAGGAGCATGTCTAGATGCCGAGTTGGATTAGTCAATTAACTTAAGTTGCATGTTTTTGGACGGTGGGAGGAAACCGGAGAACCCGGCGGAAACCCACGTGAGCACGGGGAGAACGTGCAAACTCCACACAGAAACATCAGCTGGCTTGGTAAGGACTAGCACCAGTGACAATCTTGCTGTGAGGCAACAGTGCTAACCACTGGGCCACCGTGCCACCCATCTGGAAAGGAGGAGTAGGGGTGGAAGGGGGGATTCTTCAAAACGAAGATGGCTGTGATATGAAACTTAGGGTATTTATAGTGGCTTAGGAATCGTCTGATTGGTGAATCATGAAGTGGATAATGCGGGACCAGCCGCAGCAATCATAAGCACGTGATCCTCTCGAAATTAATTTATAAATAAACTTCACTTAAGGTTGAAGCAATCAGTGCAACATGATTGTGGTACATTTATAGTAAACATCACTTTCCTTATTGAGTTCTTGTAAGATGGAGTTTAGATACAATGCCAGGTGCATAAGAGAGAAGAGTGTTTCTACAGGTGGTTTGTCAAGCCCACTCACCTGTATGAAGCACAATTTGAAACGTACAATGTTTCCAAGAGACATGGAGTCATTAAGAAAGTGTCTATAGGGCAATGTGCAACCTGGTGCAAGAGTCAGAGAGATGAGAGGGTTTCTTTTCTACAGGTGGTTTGTTAAGCCCACTGTATCCCATACTCAGGAATGAATGGGGAGGAGGGGGTTGGGGGTGGATGAGATTTCAGAGGGGGTAAATTGACTGGAGTTGAGGGCTCTAACAGCCTGTAAGGAAGAAGCTGTTAAGTAGTCTAGCGAGCAGGTTCTAATATTTTGAAACCTTCCTGATGGCAGCAGCTGGAAAAGACTGATGAAGGGATGGGTAGAGTCTTTCACAATACTGCTGGCTTTGCTGGAGCATCGAGAGAAGAAAATGTCCTGAATAGATGATAGAGGGGCACCGATGATCTTTTTGGCTGTGTTCACTGTGCGGTAGAGGTTCTTGCGGTCGGCAGCACTGGAGCTCCCATACCAGACAGTGATGCAGCTGGTCAGCACGCTCTCAATGGTTCCCCTGTAGAATGTGGTGAGGATGGGTGGAGGGAGCCTTGCCCTTTTCAGCCAGCAAAGAAAGTGTAGACGTGGTTGTGCCTTCTTGGAGAGGGACGTGGTGTTGGTAGTCTAGGTGATATCCTCTGTGATGTGCACCTCCAGGAATTTAGTGCTGCTGACTCTCTCGACAGTTGAGCTGTCGATGGTCAGTGGGGGGTGGTCAACAGAGTTTCTCCTGAAGTCCAACACAACCTCCTTTGTCTTGTTTACATTGAGGTAAAGGTTGCTAGTGCCACACCATCTAGCCAGCTTTGCCACTTCCCCTATGTAGAGCGTTTCATTGTTGTTGCTGATGAGACCTACCACTGTTGTGTCATTGGCGAACTTGATGTGGTTGGAACTGAACTTAGCAGTGCAATCGTGGGTCAGCAGCGTAAAGAGCAGTGGGCTGAGCACAAAGCCTTGTGGTGCACCTGTGCTCAGTGTGGTAGTGCTTGAAGTGTTGTGGCCGACATGGACTGACTGGGGTCTTCCAGTTAAAAAGTCCAGAATTCAATTGCAGAGGGAGGTGTTAAGGCCTAGCAGGTTGAGTTTATTAATGAGCTGTTGTGGGATTATTGTGTTGAATGCTAAGCTGAAGTCGATGAACAGCATTCTAACATAAGAGTTTTTATTTTCTAAGTGGGTAAGAGCCAGGTGGAGGAAACTGCGTCATCCGTGGAGCAGTTTGGACGGCATGCAAACTGGAACATGTTAAGTGTATTTGGGAAGCTGTTCTTGATATTGTACATGGGTCTGCCTGCATGCTCCAACTGTGTTCCGGTCACGGCTACACAAAGGAGACAAAGCAGGAATTACTTCAAGGGTTTATTGTGCACTGCAACAATAGCGGAATGGTGAAACAGGCGAGTGGTGTAGCAAAGAAGCTAGCTCACACACAGATCATGAGGTGAGTGCAGTTCTTCGGCAAACACCAGTATAACAAAAGTCACTTCCTCGAATCAGGTGCTTTGCATCCACAGGAGGAAAAGGACATCCACGGAGGAGCACAGGAGAAATCGGCACACAGGAAGACGAAGGAGCATGAAGGAGAACCATCTGACTTTGATTGCAGCCGGTGAGTAAATGACAGAGGTGAGTATATACAGTGCGTGGGTGATTGCAGGTGCAGGTGTGGGTGATTAGTAGTCTGGTGAGGGTTCACGGGTGTGGTGTGTGGTGGATGGTGACTGAGAGCGAGCAGAGGGTGTGACAGTTCCTTTAAACCATTGTACATTCTTTTATAGGAAAAGTTGTATTTATTTGTTTTACAAATATTGTTTTCATTTTATTTTACATTTAAAAAGTAATAATAAAATAAAGTGTTAATTCTGATCAGTTTGTTTTTTAATAATAATTTTTTAAAAACACTATAAAAGGTACAGATAAGAGTACTGTTAAAGTACCAAACCGATAAGTAGTATCGATAAAAGTAGTAATGCCATTAAAAACTTAAATGATACCCAGGGCTGGCCCTGTACATTTGGGGGCCCCAAGCAGAATAATTTTGGGGCCCTACCTTGCTCTAAATAGTGGAGTATTGCCATTGTAAACTGGTCCACAATGATTTCATTGCTTATTAAATACAATCAATGAAACAGAAAAGTAAAGCCTGATTTCTTCTACTTAATAACTGTCTGAATGATTTGGACATTTAAAAACAGCACTGTTTTTGTGAACTAGCAACTATAAAAATGAAGTAATTAAACAATCTTTAATAAAGCGACCCAGTGATTCCTGCGTCACATCCTTCTGAAGTGTTTAAAACATATTCTATTAACTTAGCAAACAGATTAAAGATTCTAAAAAGCAGGCAGGCAATGAAGCACATGCCATGGTGGCTGTGTCTGTGCATGGATTTGCGTTCTTGTGTTGACCGGTCGGTCTTGCAGGTTACCTTGGAAGAACAAACTTGAACTCTTAAAAACAGAATGCATATGAGAAATGAGATGCTGCGAGCTTCCTGTTGATCACATGACCTTCACATGAAAACAATTTCAATTTTTTTTTCTTTAAAGTGGAAATTTACAAATATTTAAGTACTAAAGCACTGTCAATGAAGATAATTGTAAATTGCAAAAAAAAAAAAAGATTTCAGCAAGGAAACGACTCGCACCACTAGCGGGTTGTGGGGGCCCCCTAGTGGCAGTGGGGTTCTGCCTAGTTGGCTTATAGGGAGGGCCGGTTATGATACCCATCCCTAGTGCTGAGTATAAATGCACACTAACTGCCTGGCTATAATGTCTGGGTTCAGCTCAAGTATCTGCAGCATGCATGCACTTGTGTTTTTTTTTTTTTGTGACTAACCAACCAACAAAAACGTATTCGTCCAGAACAATTAAGGGGCAGCCTTGTGTGTTTATGTGTATATATGTAGATAAGTAAATACAAGATGTAAGTTATTATTATATTTGAACATGACCCAATACTAGTCTCAGAGTCAGACTCTTGTTCACACTGACCTGGAGTTGCACTGCTGAAGGGGGCAGTTTCTTTAAGAGGTTGCACGCAAGCTGTTTGACCTCAAGAAAGTTGCTTGCAAGACAGAACAGCACACCTTGGGCATGAGATGCACTTACATACTCTCCAAGCGCAAAACCACACATACCTGAAAGAGAGAGTGAACAAATTAACTTCTTTAATTTGGTTTATACAAGGGTTCGATTTCACGTGTGTAAAAAAAGCAGCAACAACAATGCAGTGTCTTAAGAATCATTTTGCCTAAACTTTACTGTATTAACACCTGGGCTAAAGCCACTGCTAATTCAAAAACACCATTTAGAACTAGTATTTTAATTATTTATCTGCATAATTTCTTATGTTTTGATGACAAAAGAGAGGATCTTGTTCACAGATCAGGATAATACTGCTGAACAGCAAAAAACAAAAACAATGAATCAGTGAGTTTTGCCTATATTACTACTGCATCTGAGAATTCACCAACATTTTTATATATATATAAATTATATGGTAAGATGCATTCTGAGGGATCAGGTTTGACTGCCTATGTGCAAGAGACAGTATCATTTTTAATCAGGCAAGACCCGAAAACAAGATTTTTCAACTAAACTTGTAAAGGCAGTTTTTGATTTTACTAATAACCATGGCCCCCTAAATTGTGTATTTAACTGAATGCCAGGCTTCACTAGTTCTGATTTGTCAATGAACGACACAGCAATGGTGAGTTCTCATAAGAGGATTCTGCTTTGAAGCTACCTAAAAATTCTTCTTGTCTATCTCTTCTTCAATTCACAACAGTTTTGGTGCCGTTACATCCAGATAGACTGAACTCACTCCAGACGGAATCTTTCCAGCTCAACTGCAATTTGAAGTCAAACAGCTGAAGTCACATATTCTCAACAATTTGAGGACTGAGACACAGATGGACGTTGAATCTACCTGAATCCAGATTGAAACATCAAACTTAACAAAGAACAGACTTCACTCCAGACTGAATCTTTTCAGCTCAACCACAATTTGGTGAGTTTTCACGCTAAAAAGAACCATACAGACCAGTACATTTGGTTACACTCTGTGCCATCAGAGAAGAGTTTGTTTTTTAGAGATGAAAGTTTGTAGCAACAAGTAATGCTCTGTTTTCAGGCAGAGACATTTAGCCTTATGTGCTGAAATTTGAAATCTTCTGTTGTCAGGCAAGGAAGCTTAGCATTTTGTGCTAAAATCTGTTAAAATAAGGAAAAGCAGACAAGTCGAGAGCCTTTTTCCCATTCCACAGGTTCACCAAAATTGGACAATAGAAGATTGGAAAAACATTGCCTTGTCTGATGGGTCTTGATTTCTGCTGCAACATTCAAATGGTAGGGTCAGAATTTGGCATCAACAACATGAAAGCATGGATCCATCCTGCCTTGCATCAACAGTTCAGGCTGGTGGTGGTGGTGTAATGGTGTGGGGGATATTTTCTTGGCACACTTTGTCCCCATTAGTATCAACTGAGAATTGTGTCAATGCCACAGCCTAATCGAGTATTGTTGCGGACCATGTACATCCCTTTATGACCCCAGTGTACCCATCTTCTGATGGCTACTTCCAGCAGGATAATGTGCCATGTCATAAAGAGTGAATCATCTCAGACTCATTTCAGAACATGACAATAAATTCACTGTCCACTCAAATGGCCTCCACAGTCACCAGATCTCCAATAGAGCACCTCCAATCCAATAGAGCATCTTTGGGATGTGGTAGAATAGGAGATTCGCATCACAGATGTGCAGCCAACAAATCTGCAGCAACTCCGCGAAATGTATTTTTTGTAAACAATGGGTAACAAAATTGCAGAATCGTGACAACACTAGTCAAGTCATAAAAACTGCAAAATTTTTATTTTAGGCAACTCTAGTTACTTTCTATTGTATTTTTTATATAAGCTTGATTTCTCAATTTTGCAAACTGGTAAAGGGTAGTTTCTTTCACCTGACATCAATAGCTAAATTGAAACAGATTCTACCCCTCTACCTTTAAAGTCAATTCTCGGCACAGAAACAATGGCCATGGCCTTTGCCTCATTGCCTGCCACTTCTCTGATTTATATTCGAAACTGGACTGCAAAATAAAATGAATCTATTCTTCAGGTGCAGAAAAAAGGACACCACTTTAAGTTTGATGTTAAAGACAAAATCTAGTAAAATTATTTATTTATTTTGTTTTTAAATAAGCAATTACAGATTGTCTGCTTGCATTCAATATTTTTAATTTTTGCCCAGTTTTACAGATAAGTCTTAAACATAGTCTGAAATGCATAATTGAACTGCTTTAAAAATATCTTGGATATTTTGTCTCAAGATGTACAATGGTAATATTTTTCCTAAGGCACGTTTATAGTTTTAGTCCTAATTGAAATAATACTTAATATAAGCTCTCTATGTGTTTGGGTATTAACTTTAACCCAGTTTTTTAAAATGTTTTTTTTGTTATTATTATTAATTTTATCTTTTTTTTGCTTACAGTTTTTAATGTGTTTGAATGTGTGAAAATGATATTATTAGATTTAACAATATAAATTATACGGCAAATATAGCCTTTTCACTTTAGTCTAATAATAACAATGATATTCACCAATGATAACACCTGCTTTTCTTTAAAAAAAAAAAAAAAAAAGGGAGGTTTGGGTCGCAAATAAAGTAATTTGTTACTGCCACCTGCTGTTAACAAAGAACAAATGCTATTTTCGTTCTGCTAGATCCTCTTCTCAGTACTAAGCTTCTTTATTTATAGCAGAAATGCTTTTCAATCTCCAATAAATTATTATTTCATGTTTAAGACATTTGTGTACATAGGACAGTACACATGGAGGTTTCAGATCCAGAGTGTCTTGTTAAGCAGTGTTTTCTCATTAAAATCATACAATGTCCTATTAATTCAATAGAACGCCTGAACATAGGGTAAACCAATTTGTTGGCACGGTGGCTTTACTTTTTATCAGTGGTGCATGCCCAAAACCAGTGGCTGAGAACCACTGTTCTAAACTAGAAGTATGTTTACTTTACACATTTATTTTTTAAACAATTTTTAGATTATTTCTCATTTAATTCAATATTAATATAATTAAAAAATAATTATTAATTATAATAAATACAATTATATCAGCCATCTGCCACCCTGCTTTCCATGATCTTGGCATCAGCATTCAGAAAACCCATATTGGTCAACCACTAATAACAGCCCAATATTAATGGCCATAATTTACTATGTTGACTTGATAAAGCCAACAGACTGTTTTCTTATTCAAACATATTATTATTCCGGCTTCTGATCTATATCAATTCCCTCCTAGGGCTTTAATGCTACAATCTGCAAAATCTGCAGTTAGCTGAGAAATAGGCTATAGATTTATGCTATATCTTTTCCAACAGATCCAAAATTTGGCTTTCCTAAAACTGACCCAAAAAAACAGGAAAATCCCAATGATTTAACATTGGACCAAAAAAGAGCAGTTAATTCATGAAGAAAAAAACACTAGCCTAATCAAAATAACTCCTCTGAGCTGTTTTTTTTTGTTTTTTTTTTGTAAAATTGTTTGTCTTATTGTATTTTATCAAATTTGTTAATGTTTAGTGTATGGAAGTTGTGGTTTAGCGTTGCTGCTGACACACTTTAGCTGCTTTTTCCCTATCGGGCCAAATGCTTCTCTTCCCTTTACAGTCCCTTGTAAAGCAGCTCTTAACTAAGAAAATGCTCATACATTCAACCATGTCATGTTTTTTTGAACGCACATGCTGTTCTTCTGTTCTCTTCATAAATAAAGTATTTTCAAAAGCAATTTCATATATAAATAAATAAAGGTAAGCTTATTAAATGTTTTACTAGCATTTTATAATCATGATGGATAGATGGACAAAAAAGGTGTTTTGTTTTTTGTTATTAAAACCTATATAAACCAGCCCATCCTAAAGTTTGTAGGATGGACTGTACTTATTTGTGAAATACGATTTATTTTTGTAAAACACAACACATTTATTTGTAAACACCAAATGATAACATACTTTTGAATTGTGCAGAGAAAACATTATATGAGAAATACTTATCAGGTTTTTGTTTAAAAGTCCTTAGGAAAGTCTGAGTAATACCTGTGTTAAAAGTGAAATGTTCAGCGATTATCCCCAGCAAGTGCAAAGCCATCAGACATCTGGAGAATGAGGCTCCTGGGTGAAGCACCTGAAACAGTGTCTCACAGAACCAATGCAGGAACTCCTGATGAAACATAAATTAATTTATATATTTAATGTATTTATTTAATTAATGACATTTTTCTTTACTTAAAAAATTAACTTTTTTTCGAGGGTTGCTAGGCTTTGCAACATGATGGTAAGGCACACTAGGAGAATTAATGACATATGACTGCAGCCTTTGGTCTATCTGCATTATTAACATGTTACTATAGCTACAAGCATGTTTTATCTTTTTTTTTTCCAAATGATTATTAAGACAAGTTTCCCTCAAATATTACCCATCCTGACTAAAAGAACTCCCATTTATCTTGTTATTTGAACAAATTCTTCATACGTGTCTTCTGTACTCAATAAATCACTAATCTAAGAAGATTTATCTTCCTGTTCCTTAGAATTTCTTGTTTAGATAAGAACTTCAAAATTTGCATCTCTTGCTACATTTTTCATACTCCTTAGACCAGGGGTCTCAAACCCAAATTGGCGGGGGGCCATATCAGTGACAATTCACAGGAGGGTCGTTTTAACATTCTAGCACACACACACACAAAAATGGAAACCTGATGTAATTAATGCACTCAGACATTCTTCCCCAGAGTATCAAAGCTCCTTCTTTTTGTTCACGGTGGCGCAGTGGGTAGCACAATTGCCTCACAGCAAGAAGGTTGCTGGTTTGAGCCTCGGCTTGGTCAGTTGACATTTCTGTGTGGAGTTTGCATGTTCTCCCTGTGTTCGCGTGGGTTTTCTCCGGGTGCTCCGGTTTCCCCCACAAGTCCAAAAACATGCACTATATGTTTCCCAGTGATGGGTTGCAGCTGGAAGGGCATCTGATGCGTAAAACATATGCTGGATAAGTAGGTAGGTTAATTCCGCTGTGGCGACCCCAGATTAATAAAGGGACTAAGCCAAAATGAAAATGAATGAATGAATGTACATAATGAAGGGGTATGCTATAAATTGCTATGATAATACTTTATTTTAATAATAGGCATATAATAATTATATTATTATAATAATTATTATGCTTAACCAAAAGTTTAACAGATAGACAGCAGAATGCAGATGGGTAACTTAAGTGACTTTACTGGCAATTGTTCTTCTCAATATAATTCTTTTTTTTTTAAACTACAACAAAGAGGGGAAAAGTATGTATATATTCACATTTACTTTAACTTGTTCAATTTCAAATTCACCTGCAGGGGGAGCCGTAAGGGGCCGGTGCATTGTGGAACGGGTGGTGGTCGAAGGTTAGGACCACGACAACCCGATCATCAGGCACAGAAACTGGCTCTTGGGACATGGAATGTCACCTCACTGAGAGGGAAGGAGCCTGAGCTGGTGCGGGAGGTGGAACGGTACAGACTAGAGATAGTTGGCCTCACCTCCACGCACAGCTGGGGCTCTGGAACTCAACTTCTTGAGAAGGGATGGACTTTCTTCTACTCTGGAGTTGCTCACGGTGAGAGGCGACGGGCTGGTGTGGGCTTGCTTATAGCTCCCCAACTTAGCCGCCATGTGTTGGAGTTTTTCCCGGTGAACGAGAGGGTCGCCTCCCTGCGCCTTCGGGTCAGGGATAGGTCTCTCACTGTGGTTTGTGCCTACGGACCAAACACCAGTGTAGAGTACCCGGCCTTCTTGGAGTCCTTGGGAGGGGTGCTGGAAGGTGCTCAGACTGAGGACTCCGTTGTTCTACTGGGGGACTTCAATGCCCACGTGGGTAATGACAGTGATACCTGGAGAGGCGTGATTAGGAGGAACGACCTCCCTGATCTGAACCCGAGTGGTGTTTTGTTATTGGACTTCTGTGCTAATCACAGTTTGTCCATAACAAACACCATGTTCGAGCATAAGGGTGTCCATCAGTGCACATGGCACCAGGACACCCTAGGGCGGAGGTCAATGATCGACTTTGTGGTTGTATCATCTGATCTCCGACCGTATGTCTTGGACACTCGGGGAAAGAGAGGGGCAGAGCTGTCAACTGATCACCACCTGGTGGTGAGTTGGATCCGCTGGCAAGGGGGAAAGCTGGACAGACCTGGCAGGCCCAAGCGTATCGTGAGGGTCCTCTGGGAACGTCTGGCTGAACCTCAAGTCAGAGGGATTTTCAACTCTCACCTCCGGAAGAGCTTTGACCAGATCCCGAGGGAGGCTGGAGACATTGAGACCGAGTGGTCCATGTTCTCCAACTCCATTGTTAACGCAGCCGTGAGGAGCTGTGGCCGTAAGGTCTGTGGTGCCTGTCTGGGCGGCAATCCACAAACCCGTTGGTGGACACCGGAAGTAAGGGATGCCGTCAAGCTGAAGAAGGAGTCCTACAGGTCTTGGTTGGCTTGCAGGACTCCCGAGGCAGCTGATGGGTACCGACAGGCCAAGCGCGCTGCAGCCCGGGCGGTTGTGGAAGCAACAACTCGGGCCTGGGAAGAGTTCGGGGAGACCATGGAGGAAGACTATCGGTCGGCCCCAAAGAAATTCTGGCAAACCGTCCGGCGCCTCAGGAGGGGAAAGCAGCTCCACATCAACACTGTTTACAGCAGAAGTGGGGAGCTGTTGACCTCGACTGAGGATGTTGTCAGACGGTGGAAGGAATACTTTGAGGATCTCCTTAACCCCACCGACATGTCTTTCATTGAGGAAGCAGAGACTGGGGATGCAGGGGTGGACTCACCCATCACCCAAGCTGAGGTCACTGAGGTAGTTTGCAAGCTCCGCAGTGGCAAAGCAGCGGGGGTGGATGAGATTCACCCTGTGTATCTTAGGTCTCTGGATGTTGTGGGGCTGTCTTGGCTGACACGACTCTACAATATCGCATGGAGGTCGGGGACGGTACCTCTGGACTGGGCAACTGGGGTGGTGGTTCCCATTTTTAAGAAGGGGGACCGGAGGGTGTGCTCCAACTATAGGGGGATCACACTCCTCAGCCTCCCGGGGAAAGTCTATGCCAGGATACTGGAGAGGAGGATCCGGCCGATGGTTGAACCTAGGATCCAGGAGGAACAATGCGGTTTTCGTCCAGGCCGTGGTACACTGGACCAGCTCTATACCCTCACCAGGGTGCTCGAGGGTTTGTGGGAGTATGCCCAACCAGTCTACATGTGTTTTGTGGACTTGGAGAAGGCATTCGACCGTGTCCCTCGTGGCGTTCTGTGGAGGGTACTCTGGGAGTATGGGGTCAGAGGCACTCTGTTAAGGGCTGTGTCGTCCCTGTATGAACAGAGTAGGAGTTTGGTTCGCATTGCCGGCAATAAGTCAGACTTGTTTCCAGTGCATGTTGGACTCCGGCAGGGCTGCCCTTTGTCACCAATTCTGTTCATAATTTTTATGGACAGAATTTCAAAGCGCAGCCTTGGGCTGGAGGGGGTCCAGTTCGGGGACCACAGGATTTCAACTCTGTTATTCGCAGACGATGTTGTTCTGTTGGCTTCATCGAACATGGACCTTCAGCATGCACTGGGGCGGTTTGCTGCCGAGTGTGACGCGGCTGGGATGATAATCAGCACCTCCAAGTCCGAGGCCATGGTGCTCCACCGGAAAAAGGTGGCTTGCCATCTCCAGGTTGGAAGAAAGTCCTTACCCCAGGTGGAGGAGTTCAAGTATCTTGGGGTTTTGTTCACGAGTGAGGGAAGGATGGAACGTCAGATTGACAGGCGGATTGGTGCAGCGGCAGCAGTAATGCGGTCGATGTACCGGTCCGTTGTGGTGAAGAAGGAGCTGAGCCGAAAGGCAAAGCTCTCGATTTACCGGTCAATCTACATTCCTACTCTCACCTATGGTCATGAGCTTTGGGTCATGACCGAAAGGACAAGATCTCGGATACAAGCGGCCGAAATGAGTTTCCTTCGCAGGGTGGCAGGGCGCACCCTTATAGATAGGGTGAGGAGCTCGGTCACCCGGGAGGAGCTCGGAGTAGAGCCGCTGCTCCTCCACATCGAGAGAAGCCAGCTGAGGTGGCTCGGGCATCTGTTTCGGATGCCTCCTGGACGCCTACCTAGGGAGGTGTTCCAGGCATGTCCCACCGGGAGGAGGCCTCGGGGAAGACCCAGGACACGCTGGAGGGACTATGTCTCTCGGTTGGCCTGGGAACGCCTCGTGATCCCCCCGGAGGAGCTGGAGGAAGTGTCTGGGGAGAAGGAAGTCTGGGTTTCTCTCCTAAGACTGCTGCCCCCGCGACCCGGCCCCGGAAAAGCGGTAGAAAATGAATGAATGAATGAATGAATGTTCAATTTAGCCAGCAGTAAAATTTTACTAATGCACATCTTTTAATACAATTCCTAATATGTATATTAGGAAAATCTTTTAATGAGACCATTTGAATCGAATATTAGCAAAATTATCATTTTACACCACCAGCATAAAGAGTAAGCCATGAAGAGGTGCTTGTACAACAAAATACAGGAGGTATAAAACTGATTATAATCAAATTACCCTTACAAAAACATTGATTTAGTAAAAATAGAGCACTTAAGGACATACATTTCAACGTTTAAATCAGCTCCAGAAATAATCTGCATGTGCGTTACTCTCCACCACACACTGAGAGAAACCGAAAGTAACCCAAATATATAGTACAGTACCTTAAATGTCCAGTAAGTGGGGGTCAAAACCACAAGTGTATACGCGACTGCACAACAATGATAGTGATTCAAAAATATATGCATTGTTTGGCCGAATCTCATTATATTTTTGATGTCAGTTGCGGACCGGAGGGAGCAGGGCGCAAATAGCCCGTGGGCCGGCAGTTTGAGACCCCTGCCTTAGACACAATATCATACGTTTAAAATGCAAGAATGAGCAAAGTCATATGTGCAGACAAAAAATCATGACCATTGAAAAAATGGTCTATGCAATTTAACAAATTGTTTAGGTTATACCACAGCTCTACCTTGTATATGCTGAGAATCTCCTGATCTGTGTCATTCTCATGTTGGTCTAGTCTCTTTTGCAGCAGCTGAGCACTGTCTTTCACCCTACACAAAAGCTAAAAACACAGATGCAAGACAATCAGAACTCACTTAATAAACCCACTGGACAATTAAACTTTTATGTAACGTAGTTCCAACCTTCTTTAACATACTGACAGTCTGCTGTCTGACTCCGGGCGCCTGACTATTTAGATTAAATGGCAAAAAGTGGCGAATCAGATCCATCTCATCTTTGGACACTGTTTCTGTGCTGCGATGGGTCTCACACAACAACCCCAGGGCGTCCATTCTCACCTGAATTGATAAAACAACACAGTCAAAACCATAGAAATTACACACACCTTACCATGTCAGACATGTTTTAAAGAATACAAAAATGCAATATTGTTTACCTGATCATGTTTGTGAACCAGAGCCTGTTGCATTAGTGGGATTGGCACTAGGCAACCCCACAACTTCTCATCTACAAGCTTAAGAACACCCTGAGAACGAGCAGCACGCAGACATGTCATCAGAGCCCCCAACGCACCCCTATTACCAGTCACCCCTAAGAAACAAACACATTTAACACTTATAAAAACATCTCCAATATACATGTTTACTATTGTCATGTGTCAATTTCTACTATAGCACACTTGCTGAGAAAAAGGTCACTGTTTGAATTTAAAATCAGTGAAATAAAAAACGTATGATGTTTATCTTGCTAGACTACATTAAGTGACTAAGTAATCTGCTGAAGTTAATCCTCTGTAATATATATATATATATATATATATATATATATATATATAT
>CAIGQW010052034.1:403341-422686 GCA_903798125.1 Danio choprae
AATAAAAAAATACATAAATAAAAAAGGTTTGTTTGGGTAATCTTCAATCCCAGTCTGACCATCTACTTCCATATTCTAGGACACCAGGCAGTACTATAAACTATTATTACTAAAGTTGTTTAAATAGTCTGTCACAGATTATGCTAGATTGTTGAGTGACAATTCATAGTTTTTTTTTGTTTTACTTAAAAATGACATTAATTATTAGGACCTTAATTATTATCTAGTATCTCTTTCACTATAGCTTTAAACGTCACGCACATAAAAAAAAAAATAAAGTAAAAATCTCTGGACCGTTTTATGATAGCACATACTGATTTTATTTAATATTTTATATATTTTTTACTACAATTTTTATCCCTAATCACCATGATTCACACGTCTCATCATTACCAAAAGCATTTGTGTGCAAAATATATCTCTATAATTGTATATATGTCTTTAATGTCACATTCGATGAATTTAATGTGTGCTTCCTGAATACAATACAATAAAACCATATTCATCCTAATTCACTGAAAAGCAATGTACACAAAAGTTACAATGCAGATTAAAAGACTCTTACTTTCCGTGCAAGATGGCATCTCCTGCAGCGTCTGTACCATGTGGCTAAGGCTGTTGGGGTTGCAGCGAAGAAGTTTGGGGAGGAAGTAGTCAAGTATATAAGTGGTTTGATCCAACTGGGCTGAGCACAGTACCTGCAGAAGAGGTGTCACCCAAACCTCATGCCACCTGTCTATCCATCCATGCTCATTATTAAACCGCATACACAGCTGGGCCTTATGGCTGACAAATAGCTTCTCCAGAAGATCACTGGCATATGGTGCCAATGTTTGATCCCCCATCAGTCCCAGCAATCTGGACGGCAGTCCAGCATCAAGCTTGAGTAGATATTCTGCACCTATATGTTCCACTAGGCAGGCCAGTGTACCATATTTCCCTTTCATATGCCACTCTAGAGCTAGAAGGTCCTGGGTGAGCTGGGTGAGGTAAGGGTCATTGGTGGGATCGGACTTGTGATTACTGCAATGCTGGTGAATCGTAAGAAGGTTCTGGAACAGGGAGCGTGTTTGGTGGCGAACCCCATCCAGCGGATGTTCCCAGTGGGTGTAGATGTGGTGATGAAGGCGCGTGATAAGAGGGGAGCCACCAACCAGATATAAGTGTAGGGGAGCAGGGCATTTGTCTTCCTGGACACATTCAACTGCAGTTCCACTCCAAAGAGTCAAAACTCGAGCCACTACCATCACTGTACTGGACTCCTTGACTCTGAGGGAGAGATTCATGTCACATAGCACAATCAACTTCTTAATGACCTAACAGTATGTGAAGAACAATACTATGTTAAAAAAAAAAAACAGATGCTACTATAGTAAAAAAAAAAAATTATTAAAAAATTATAATATTTGTTTATACTTATGCTATAGCTATGTTTTTTATTTATAAAGAATAACAAATATGGAGTACTGATCATAAGTATGGGATATTTTTGAAAGAACTTAATACTTGTATTGTGCCAGGATACAAATACATTACAAAGGATTTCTATTTAAAATTAATAATGTTTTGTTTTTATTTTGAAAAAATATTATAATCTTTCCACAAAAACAAACATTAGTGGCACAAATAATTTGTTAAAAATAATGCATATTATCTGCACACCAAATCAGTAAATTAAATTGATTTCTGAGGAGTATATGACAGAGAAGACTGGAGTAATAATTGAACTGAAAAGTTAGCTTTGTTTGCAATCACAGAAATAAACTGCATTTGAATTAAAAAATAAAAAACACATTTTAAATTGAAATAAAATAAAAATATATATTACCAGTATTACTGTGTTTTTGATCAACTAAAAACATCCATGGTGCGCAACTGGGCATAAAAGTTTTGAAAGATTTTGAAAAAGCTATACCAAATCCAAACTGTAGTTATAAAATATATAATATATATATATAAAATAAATAAATACAGGTGTATATAAAATAAATAAAGTGTATATAAAATCTAATAGAAAATTGCAGTGCATGTATGAAAATTTATTTTGCAAACATATCCTAGGTTTACAATTGTGTCAATTGTTAAATTTAGCATATCTTTTGTGTAAATATAATTGTAATCATTCAGTACCTTGTATGTAAAGATAAGAGTACATCAGGAATGAGCAGCAGAAGTTTCACTGCCCGTGGACTGAGCGTCATCCCTCTCCAGTTTAGCATAGCCAAAGCTCCATGACTCAGATACAGAGCAACAGCTTCAGGCCTGCTGCTCTCATACAGACCTGCACAGCTCTTCCTCAACCACTGAGGGGTGCTGCCAGCATCCACTGAACACTGAAGAAGACCTGCAACCTAAAATCACATTTCACACTCAATTTATTTTTTTTCACAGTCCAGAATGGGATGAAATGCAACTCACAGTGAATTAAATCAAAGCTGGATGATGTTAGTCCAAAAGACAATGCTAGCTACTCAATGGATGAAGAAAATGTTCACTTACAATAATGTGGACATCATCTCCATTGCCCAATAAAGATCTAATAAGTAAAACAGCAGCCATCCCAGCAGTGCTCTGAACCGCTTGAACAAACTCTTCTGAATGAAAAGTACATAAAATATAATATCAATTGATAAATTTTGATTTGGAGAATATAGTATATATAGTATATAGTCTTCACAATACCATCAGTTAAAACACATGCATAGCAGTTGAGCAGTCCACTAAGAGCTTGACTGAGATCAGATTGGTTACTTGAAGCTGAAAGCACTGCAGTACTAATGGGTTCTTGGGATTGCTGAACCACCAGCATTGAGGCCTTCACCGCAGCCAGAGAGTACTGCATCAGCTGAGCCTGAGCCACATGACAACCGACCAGAATCCTACATAACATCAAACAAAGACACAACAAAATAAATTTTACATGCAGTTGACAGGGATTCAGTAAAAACAGAACATAACATTTTATTCATGCATACAGCACACTGTACAACACAATGGTGAACATTGTACCTGTTCTGCTCCATGTAGTAATTCAAAGCCGTTTGAAAGAACTGGACAACTATGAGAAAATCAGTGTCTTAGTTTGTGAAAAACAAAGCTGAGAAATCCAAAGATAAGATGACAAATGATTTGTATACTAACCTTCTGTTAACAACTGTTGGACACATTTCTCACCTGTACACCAAACAGAACAATTTTACATTAATTCACTAATGCTAAAACGGTTGTCGGTAAGCAGGTCAAAGGAAAAATAAGGTTTTTAAACATCAAACAACAACAATAATAATAATAATAATAATAATAATAATAATGAAATCTTAAATGTAAAAACATTTTTCCTGCACAACATAATGTATCCTTTTTATTTCTTAAAATTTCTTAAAATTCTCAATAAAATGTATTTTACAATAGTTAAAAAAAACATATTTAATGTCATACATTATTAAAAGAAATAACAAATGAATTGTCATAGAATTTTATCTAATTATATACCAGGTTTTTCAATTCAATTCAAGTTTATTTGTATAGCGCTTTTCACAATAATTAAAAGCAGCTTTACAAAAAGTGCACATTATTGCATTACAATCAATTTTCCTATTGGTTAGCAAGATTCATAAAGAAGTGAAAATCCTTTAAAGCATACTAAAATGTAGGGGTGTCAAAATTAATTGTTTTTACAATTATGTACCACGATGCAGACATGGACAACTCTGTATCGGTTCATTAATAGATCACCACCGGTTATTACGTACTTGCGTCATTTATCTCATATGTGCTATGTTGTGGTAAAATACTATTTGAACCAGCCGAGGGCAAGTAATTAAAATGCTCAAACTACTTAAAAAGCAGACAACTGTAAACAAATTCACTGCATGTGAGTTTGCTGGAGTCTTTCACTGACACTGAAGTACAGCAGAACTAGGAGACACAATTTCACTGCTAGGGAAAAAATTAAAGCGCTCTCTTTCTCTGCCTCTCTCTTACGCTCTCTTTCACTTTGGACCTTTGAGTTGCTGGCATGTTTGTAAGGTAACTTTTCCTCTCCTCTATCGCTATTAAAGTGATACTTGTGGATCCTGACACGTGTGTGTCTGAAGAGCGAGTTTTCTCCACGGTGTCTATCACGAATCAGCTGTGATAGCTGCGCAATGTGCATTCAATTATTCGTATATAGACTGTTACTGCGCATTCATCAGTGTTCGCGTCACTCATCAGTGAACAGCGCTGACAGTTTTAGAACCAAACGCAGCCCTTTATGTTGAGCGCGTGAACACAATGATCAATCATAGGGATGTAAGAACATGCTCAACAACGCTCAAAAAGCAATTGGGATAATATTTACAATAGTTTATTTGCTATAAATGCACATGTTGTCTTCTGTGATTGTATTTGACATTTGTTTGATACATTCAAAAAGAGTGTTTTTTATTTGAGCAGGTAAAATTAAAAATACACTTCAAATATCCAACTGTTTTTATTAGGACAAAATAGTATTACAATATTACGATTGTATAAAGATATTTATATATATTTAAAAATTTTAATTCAAGAATTCTTGTGCATCGTCAGTGCACCGTGATGCACTGAGAAATCGAATTGAACCAAATCGATGACATGATAATCAGAACCGAACCGTGGACCTGTGTAGGTTCACACCCCTACTAAAATGTTACTCATTCTTTTGTTTTTTTTCCGAACTTTTTTTGTTTGTTTAATATAAATTATACAAGTGGTTTTTAGTGGGTTAAAAAAAAAAAAAAAATAGAACATTCTCAAAAGAGACTATATGTCTTTAGTGGGGTAATTGGAATATAATCAAGTCATGCTTATAAGGAAGTCACGTGCAGCCATCCAGGGTATAAATCAGTGCACAGTACTCATGATCGCATGACACCGAAAAGAAACTGTTGGGTCACACTTTACAATAAGGTTTTATTAGTTAATCTATTTACTAATATGAACTAATTAAGAACAATACTTGTACAGCATTTCTTAATCATAGTTCAACATTTTCGAATGCATTATTAACATTCAAATGCATGCTTGAAACATAGCACATATTGTGAGTCTCCATCATCTCACTAAGCAAGAGCAGATAATTTGCAAGAGCATATATTTGACAGTGCAAGACAATTTGTACATAAGCAGCAAATATTGGAGCATGCAAGAAGAAATTGGCACATGAGCAAACATATTTGATTATTCATATTACATGAATGTGCTCTCGCCTTGTAATACTGCACTCACATGATTTGTCATTGAAATAACACCATACTCCTGGTGAAGGCATGTTATGGTAGCAAAGTTTCTTGAATATTACGCCAAAACGTGAGTGTAATTCTTAGCAACACTGACCTAGAAAATAGAAACTTTTCATTTTTCGTCTGCCTTATTACACAATGTAACTACAGAATACTCAAGCTTTAAATAGGAAAATCATTAAAACTAAATGCTAAGAGTGAACCTACCAGAACAAGGAATCAGCTGGATGAATTCAAAAATAGTTCAAGTCAACTGTTTAACTATAAGAGTTAAATAAGCCTTTTCCAAAGAAGTGCAGTTTTCCTTTAACACCTGTGCTAAATATAAATGTCTAGCAAATATAACCTAAATGACCAAAACATGTGAAGTTGTGTATATCTGATATTATGACTCAATCAAATATAAAGACATCACCATTCATACCGATTACAAAGCCATCCAGACAGGAAGTGATGCTATCCATTAGGTTTGAGAAATTATCTGTGCTTGCAGAGGAGAAAGCAGCAGACAGACCCTCAGACAGACATCTAACTATTTGCTGCTGTAGCCAATCTGGACCACTACCTAATGCACTGAGGGGAAATATGGAAGCATAATAAACAAGTAAGTATATGTAAACAGATATTCCAGAAGTCATTACTTTTAAGATAAAATTGGTGATTTCTGATCACACGTGAATTATAAGTTATTTTAACCTTGATAAAGCTTTTTTCAATGGGTTCTTAGCTGGCAGTGTGATATACAGAAATGATAGGGTACGCAGACAGGCCTCCAATAAAGGACTTGAAGAAGATTCATCCTCTTTCAGCTGATCCAGCATGCAGCCTGCCTACAGCCAACATACAAAGTATTTGTGTTATACACTGAATGTAATCACATACTTCAGATCTATAGGATAAATGCAATGCAGCCCAACCTTTGAGATAAGCTGGATCTGCTCAACTGGGTCAAAGGAAGATAAACTGTCCTTCAGTAGCTGAGCAAGCTCTGTACACTTACAATCACCTTCCACAGATAGTGAATCTGAAAGAAAGCATGAGACATAAAGAAAAAGATGGAAACCTTAAGCATTGTAAATAAATAAATAAACACATAAACACACACACACACACACACACACACACACACACACACACACACACACACACACACACACGCCTAATGTTTGATATTTGTCAAATCACCTGTCAGGCTCTTCAGCTTAACATCATCCAATACGAAAGCCTCCACTTTAGGTGCTTTCTTCTTCACAACCATGACTAGATTAGAGCAGTAAAATTAACTGCAAACGAAATCAAATATATTGTATAGTTATTTCAAAACATTATAATACAACATCTATAGAAGATTATCTTTTGAAAGTTTTACCAGTTCTCGGTCAACCTATAAAAAGCACAAGAGCTAGTGCTAGTCACATTACTGTTTTCTGCTATCAGGTAAACGTAAACAAACGTTTTCTTCCGCAGAGTATACTCTTATTCTTTTTATTGTAGATTAATAGCATTTTGAGGCACAACAATACATTGCCTTACCTGTGTAACAAAGTACCTATGGAAAAAAGTTAACTACTGCGTGTAGAAAGAGTATTACCACAGTAGCATAACAAACACGTGTAAAACGCGTCAATTCCGGAATCGCACTGGAAGACCGCCCAGGAATAACATGATTAGTCCAGGCACAACCGTTATGATATGTGATTGGTCCTGGGGATAGTCAATCATTTACGACATCGCCGTTCACTAAATGCGTCTTTACAACAACTTCAATGCTTTGATTGTACGTGCTTGTAAAAAAAAAGCCTCCCTCCAGCCCGCCCACTTTCACAGGATTCTGCTAGATTGAAAAATATGAGCTGGGAGACGGTCACTCTTAATATCGTTATTTGACCATTAGTGAAATAGCAACTTGGATATCACGGAATATTATTTATAATAGTGTCTTTAGCGCAGTAACGCTTATTGCCAGGTAAGGATACCTTTTAACTATTATCAAAAACGTGCTGTTTTATTTTGTTTCATGGTGAAAAAGTGAAAAAAACGATAAACAGAACTTGAAGATTACATTTAGCAGTTTTCCAAATATACAAGTTATTTTCAAAACAGATTGTACCATAAAGTTGTGTAGCCTGTTGATATCTACGTAAAAGCAGTTCTATATATGAATAAATATAAAATATTTACAATACTCTGAAAATAAACAAACAAACACTGAAAACACAGGACATTTATGAGAGCTTTGAAGATAAGGATGCAGCTTTAGCCTACTGCCAAACATAGTAAAAAACGGTTAAGTATATGTTATTGCAAAAGAAAAACAAATATGTTTGGGACTAAATTAAGTGTTCAAATATGTTTATTATTTAGGAAGATAGGCCTACAGAATATACATTCTTTGAGGTGGCAGCTGTAGTTCTTGATCTAGAAGCAGCAAAACATGCTGAATGCTGAGTTTGTCGATGATACATGGGCAACTTTTTAAGCTGTGTCGTTGGGCAATATTGCGTGTTTGATGTTACTTGACTACATTTCTGCTGAAAATTTGTTACTTTTTTTTACATAAAATTAGAAATATAATGTACTTTTGTATAAATGTATCAATACATGAAAATAAAACAGGAAGTAGTAATGAATACTTTTTACATCAATACATTTTTTTGGGGTTTACTTCTTTACTTTTACTTAAGTACAAAAGTGTAGTCACTACTTTAACTTTTACCAGAGTACTTTTAAACATGAGTATCTGTACTTCTACTTGAGTAAAGGATGTGTATACTTTTGCCATCTCTGATAATGACCCTGTAATTATTTGGCTTTGACATTTAGTAAGTTTTCCTACTCAAGGAGACATGAAAGTTAAAACATGATGTCTTTATTGACATTGGTTGAGATTTAAACCCTCAGTCTTTTTTGCCAGAGGAGAGCACAGCAAATCTAGGGGTGGCACTAGATTTATTTATTTATTTATTTATTTATTTACAGTCTATGCTATGGGTGGCATGCCAAATTATTTAATTCAAATTTTACTTAATGTATGTTATAACTATGTATTACCTTTGTTTCTGGTTAATGTAATTCATGGTAATTCAATGTTAATTAATCCACTGCACAGCACAATGTGACTTTAGTCAAGCCAACTTTACAGCTTATCAGATTCTTGAGCATTGATTCTTGAGACATGGGACTTATTTTATTTTTTTTTTATTTTTTTTTTTTTAATATTTGAAATGTTATGATGGATTAAGTTATACAATCCATTTAACACAATTATTTTATTCGATTTAACTTTGTCATTATATCAAATAAAAAAAAACATTTTTGCATTATTGACAAATAGATTTATGTGTAATTCTGTGCTGACACTTTGAAAACACAATTCTTCAAATTCCCAAGCATTTTGCCATCTACTGCTGCTGTCCTTAGATATTAAAGGGGTAAACAGATGACACAAGTCTGATGATGCAAACATAAAGTGGTTCGAAACAAAAACACAAAAAATGCATCTGTATGCTTTCAAAGACCTCTGGTTAGGTTCAACTGAAATATTCATGCATCATGGACCCAAGACATCTGCACTGTAATAAGATGCACTGTTAAAAAGGACAGAATGGGGTATATGCTCAAGAACTTTTAATTTTTAGTATGCCAGCTCAAGCATGAGTATCAAGCAAGGTGATTCCATTTAAATGGGCTTTTGGGCGGTCTCATTTTACACCTAAACAACTAAATGAATGCTTAAGTCTATTTAACTGAGGATACTTTAATTGCATTACAACATCATTTCAGTAAAAGGAACCTTATGAAATTTAAAATAGTGACAATAACCTTTCACCAGACGTTTATCTTTGGCTGAAAAACAAAATTTGTTCATATACCCCATTGTCTATTGTAATTATTTTTTTGTTTGTTTGGTTTTTTTCTCATCATAGCTCTACTTGCATAAAATCTTAATTTGTGTCTGTGACAGATGAATTTCCTGGTGCTGTTTTAATTCCCTAACAGATTTAAATCAGCGCTTCACGAGTTCACAACTGATCAAATGACTATAATAGGCATGCAGATAGTTTTGTTTATGGATGTTTGGTTATAAAATGACAGAACTTCCAAAGTTTGAATACAAAGTGTGCTGGAACTGTACTATTTTCTTTTTTGCTTCATACTAAACAAGTGTGAACCACATTAGTTAATATCCTTCAGTGGTTTTCTACTACATGCTCTGTGTCCATTGTCTTTTGTCTCATGTTGTTTATGTGATGTGGCAGAGCCTAAGCGATTTTGGCATGGCAGAGGGTGATGAAAGCACAGGTGGGGAGTGGAAAGAGAAGTACATGGCCCTTGAGGCCCTGCTCTTCAAGTTCCGTGGACAAATGAGCATGGTCCGAGAGCTCACAACAGAAAAGGTCAGTCAAATGCAATGTCTCAGTCACTGAGTTCTTTTCCTGCTGTTTACATTGGTGCTCTGAGCACTTTTAAAATGACAAAATTACATCATATGGCATGCTGAGAAAGTAACACATACTCTTCTCAAACCTTTTTATTATTAAAGTATACTAATAAATTAATAGGCATATGATTTATCAATGACCCACTAATTCATGTTTGTATTTATATAGATGTGATACTGAAAAGAAGGAATTCTAAGAAAAGCATAGAAACACCTATTATAGCGTTTGCTCATTTCCGTATTTGGTTTTCATGTGTGTATGTTCGCATTCGTGCCATGGCCTATTTCTTTGGCCTATCTCAAGAGAGAACAGATTAGAGGTTAATGTAAACAGATGTCTGACCACAGGGCTCCAGACATCTGAAATAGCAGAATATTACTTGGATTACAGACTCAAAATGTATTTGAGTACTTTAAATGTTTTGTATTTATTTAGTGACTGCTGTCCAAAAGCTAGCCTATTTCCCAGTAATGATCTTTTGAAAACTAGCATCCTTTACAACATCCAACAGTTTTTAACACAAAAAAAAGGGAAATTCTTAAAAATAATTACAGCAAAACGTCCTCACACTTATAGGGAGTTTTAAAATAAAAGTTTAAAATGGAAAGTACTGCAATGAAAGATATTATACTGTTTAGTTTTTTTCCTTTCACATGATCAAGATACAACTTGTATTATCTTTTGAAATTGCAATATCTCATGTTGGGTGCATTTTGTTGCACATTTCAGATGGTAAATCCTCTAGAGGGAGCTGTCTATATTTTTGCAAATTTTGCAATTTTTTGCGTTCCCATGCTACAGTAATTAAAAGCTGCTATTAAATGTTTACATCTTTTCTAATTTGCCATTTTACTGTAGGAGCTCATTAAATATTAATTATATGGAAAAATACAAGAGAATTAAGGAAATGGATTAGAGCAGTGTTTCTCAACCTGGATTCTCATTCCTGGAGGACCACCAACACTACATATTTTGGATATCTTCTTTATCTGTCACACAGATTACAGGCCTTTCAGTCTCTGCTAATGAGCTGATGATCTGAATCAGGTGTGTTTGGTTAAAGGTGCAGTAGGTGATTGTCTTCAGAAACATTTTTTGTTGTGTTGGTTTAAAGTCTCTTCACATTCCACTAGTAATGATTAAAGTAAATGATCTTAAATGTATTTATATATTTTTTTATATTCTGGGTAAGGCATAAGATGTTTATCCAATTAAATATCAGGCCGATAATTCCCATAATTCTGATAAGTAGCCCAAAAATGTCTGTCAACAAATGTAGATTTGAACAACTGCGTACCCATTCACGCAGATCTGCCGATGTGTGTTCACACGGGCCGCGGTCACATGGACACAAGTGACAGCTCTAAAAACATATGCTGAATCAAAACGTATTAAAATCCTGAATCAGTATTGGAGTTACTTTTGCACGCTGGAGGAAGGATGACACCATGGCTAAAGTATTTCTTTTAGACAGGTAATGTTATGTTTTAAAATTATTTTAGTCACGCAAAGCTTATGTAGATTTTGTTGTTACAAATTATATGCAGATTTAATTGAGAAACAGACTGTCTTCAGAAGTATACTGAAATTATTAATTAATTAATTTTCTTTTCGCCTTAGTCCCTTTATTAATCTAGGGTTGCCACAGCTGAATGAACCACCAACTTATCCAGCATATGTTTTACGCAGCAGATGCCACCCATCACTGGAAATTACCCATACACTCTCATTCATACACACTATGGACAATTTAGCTTACTTAATTCACCTATACCTATATAGTGCTGTTCAGCAACTGAAATCTTCCGGCGAACGACATTGATAATGCAGATATTTATTTAGTTTAACAACAAATCATAAGTAAACAGCACTATTCTGCCTAGCCTGCTTTACTGAGCTGAAGTTGGTTTTATATTCACATCACATTGGTTAATTTTTGAACAATGACAACTTGTGGCGCGGCCCCTATATTGTTTACCATGCTACTTTGAATATTCAGTCTGAAATAGCATGTAAGTATGGCTTAGTAATAAGTGTAATTCCTGCAGCCCGCTGGCTAACCACTAAGCATACAGTTGTCGCTCTAGGACAAAGCGTGTGAGAGAGTGAAACTGATAAATGAGACTGATGAGAGAGTGATGACAAATTTTGCTTGCTAACTACATAACTGAAAATGTGCTAGATATAATACAGTTTTTTTGTTGGGAATTGTAGTTTTATAAAGTACTATAAAGTTTCCTAACTGGCGAATGATCTAGTGGGCAATTTCAGGAGGTGTGGCTTTAGACGACAGGGGAGGGATTGCATTTGAAAGATAATATTCTAACCGGTTAGCATTTAGGCAGATCACCTACTGCACCTTTAAGGAGACATGGAAAGTGTGCAGAGCTGGTGGTCCTTCAGGAATGTGGTTGAGAAACACTGGATTAGAGCATCAGCATATAGTGAGGAAGGTAAAAATGGCAGAATAACCTCTCAAAAAGAAGCTAGTTAAAAGGCTGATTTTACTCACTCACTTTTCTTCAGCTTATTCCCAGATTTATCGCCACAGCACTAGGCCTGTCACAATAATCAATATATTGACTTATCATGCACTACATGGACATTCATTTTTGGTGACACAATATATATCATCCACCATGTTTACATAAAAATGAATGTCTTCAACTTTTTAGCTGATTGCACAGCTTCTATCATATCACCTAATCTCCACTGGAGGCGTCAGCGAGTTCAGGGTTCAAGTCATTTACAAGCCATGCTTACTAACAGGTGAAGAAAAGGTGAATTTTCACATTTTCCTGAAAACTACTGACAGGTTTAGAACAGTTTGGTGTCACCACAGCGGAATGAACCGCCAACTTATCCAGCATATGTTTAACGCAGTGGATGCCCTTCCAGCTGCAACCCATCACTGGGAAACATCCATACATACCCATTCACACTCATACAATACGGACAATTTAGCTTACCTAATTCACCTATACCGCATGTCTTTGGACTTGTGGGGGAAACCGGAGCACCCGGAGGAAACCCACGCAAACACAGGGAGAACATGCAAACTCCCGCTATATAAATTGATTAATTAAAATTGAATTGAACTTATCGCAATAATTTAAATTACAATATATCGCACAACAAAAATGAGTTACCATGACAGGCCTACACAGCACAATGAACTGCCAATTACTCTGGAAAATGTTTTATGTGGCAGATACCCTTCCAACTGCAACCCAGCACTGAAAGTACACAAACTTGTGTACCCCCAGTGCTGGGAAACACCCATACATGCATTCTTGTTCACACACACTCATATGCTACAGACTTTAGACTTTGGGGGAAACTGGAGCATCTGGAGGAAACCCATGTAAACATGTAAACTCCACTCAGAAATGCCACCTGGTCTAGCCGTTGAACCAGCGATCTTCTTGCTGTGAGATGACAGTGCTAATTAAATTTTTTTTATTTAAAATTATTCCAAAATGTAAAAGGAGTCAGTTAAAACTGCAACTTGAAAACAGATAGCCTGCTGCCATGTTTGCTATAGTTTAGTCTAATGTTTGCATTTCACACAAGGAAAATTACTGAAAAAGAACTATACAGAAGTATATTAGTGTTGACAAACAAATAATTTTGTTATTGGTTATATATTTAGAAAATGGATTTGCTGTTACAACATTATAGTTAAAGTGCAACATGTATTCATTCATTTTCTGTTGGCTTAGTCCCCACAGCAGAATGAACCCCCAACTACTCTGGCATATGTTTTATGCAGCCACAACCTAGCACCATGCTGTGAAACACCCATACACTCTCTCACACACACTCTTACACTATGGACAATTTAGTTTATTCAATTCACCAATACCGCATGTCTTTGGAATGTGGGGGGAAACCGAAGCACCCGGAGGAAACCCAAGTGAACACATGGAGAACATGCAAACTCCACACAGAAATGCCAGCTGTCCCAGCCCAAGACTTGAACCACTGAGCCATCGTGCCGCCTGTTAACATGCAACATGACAAATATAATACAACAACAGAGAGAATAAAACATGGAATAAAATACAAGGATTCAACATAGAAAAACACATTTAAATGATCAAGAATATAAAAATGTAATCTTAAAAAGCTAGAGTGAAAGCATTCCTTACAGAATAAGGGAGAGCATTCCAACCTGAGCAACCTGGGTGCAGCAACAGAGAAGGCTCTCTCCCCTATTGAATTTAATCTACAGGGTGGCTATTGAAGAGTGAGAGTATCAGCAGATCACAGCGAACGAGAAGTTGTGTACTGAGTGACAATGTCACAGATATAGAAAGGAGCTGTCCCTCGTAGAGCTTTATATGCAAGTGTGAGTGTTTTAAAAATCAATCGAGGAAATTAATCTGTGACTAAATTAGCCAGCCCTTCATTACTCAGTGTTTTTAATGAACCTGTACAAATTCCTTAATGTAATTACTGGTACATTTTAGTGAATTATCCAATTGTGAGCTAGTGAATCATTTTTATAGTTTCTATTCATTGGGTTGTCTCATATTTTTGTAGTTTGCCTTGTAGAATGATGAGGAGTAATAAGAGTGAAAGGAAAAGACATGGGAGTAACCTGAGATGAAAGATAGGCTTACAGAGTGGCAAAAACTAATCTTTAATCACTGAATATCCCAAGGGAGGAAATGCCTGGTTTTGTACTATAGAGGAAGTGACTATACTAAATATGTACATAAACAAGCATGTTTGCTGATCCAAGTGTGGTTTGTTGGAAAAAATCTAGGTCATTTTCTCCTCTGGTTTACTTCCTGATATGAAAGTTTATTTCTCAAAGAGTGAAGAAACTCATAAAGGGAATAAGCCGAAAAGAAAATGAATGAATGAACGAGGAAACTCAAAACAGTAACAAATATCCACTCTGAGCCATGTAAAGAAAACTTAAATTTTCATTAATTTAATAAACTTCAGTCCAGCCTTGGGCTCTGCACATTTTGTGTGGCACGTAGTTCAGTGCATGTAGCTCTCTACAAATGAGCCGAAATCAGATTGAAATCAGATGTGTTAAGACATCTAAGGGGATGTAGTCACTTCATGCATTTTTTCTGATTGGATAGCAATCCGATCATGAAAAGGACAGGTGTAATTGTCCTCCGAAATGGATTTGAAACAGGTATAAATAAGTTTTGTTTTTTTACAAAGGCACATTGTTTTTGCGGGCAGAATATGTTATACATAAATTAATTTAAACCCTTTACAGTTTTTAATGATGTCTTGCATGTATCTAAATGACAATAATAGATCATTTAGCTTATAAGGACAGTAATCGTGGAGCCCGCATTGTATGCTTGTGATGATGTTTTGCAGCCTGCATATAAAATTATTTGTATCCCAAATAAGATATACAGTTAATGTTTCTGTAAATAATAATATTGATTATATAATGTATCTGATGCTTGAGTCGACACAACGTAGTTAGATTCTTTGCTATATGCAAATTTTACTTTACCTGGAGTACCTACCAGACTCACGAGAGGGCACTCCAGCTATATGTACACTCCACCAATCATTCATCCGGACTTCACAACCCATCATGTTTTGTGCCAGTTCAGGCTGGACACACACACATCCATACAGCTGCAGATCATTCACACTAATTACAATAACCATTTAAGCACCACTTTCACATATATTCTCTGCTTAGTCTTTTATCACTGAGAATGTTTACATGGACACCAATAATCTGATTTTAATATGATTAAGACAATACTCTGATTAGGAGTCTATGTAAACAGCGATTTATTTATTTATTATTATTTTTATTTAATCCGATTAAGGTCATAATCAGAAACAAAAATTGAATTAAGATGTGGAGTATGTCGATTTTAGTTGCATTATTGAGGTGCAGTACAGACATGTAAACACCTTAATCAAACTATTACCTTAGTGTAGGATTTTCACCACATTTTGCAACAGGATAGTCAATACACACATGGCTATTTGACACTATTCTCTGCACCTACTGAGTCAGTGAAGGACCACAGATACATGCAACATGAAATGCTGAGGGTTTTTTTTTTTAATACAGGGTGCGCTATTAAATTATATTAAAACAATTCAATTCAATTCATTTTTATTTCTATAGCACTTTTACAATGTGGATTGTGACAAAACAGGTTAACATAGAAGATTATAGTGAATTGAAACTGTGTCAGTACAGATTTCAGAGTTTAAGTTCAGTTTAATTCAGTTCAGTGTGGTTTAATTTTCACTGCTGAAAGTCCAAACACTGAAGAGGAAATCTTTCTTTGTTCTAGAAAGCACTCTAGCAGCTGCATTTTGAACTAGCTGAAGTTTGGCCAACAGGGCAACCACCTAGTAACGCATTACAATAGTCTAACAGAGAGGTAATGAAAGCATGAATAAGCTTCTCCGCATCAGACATTAATAGCATATGTCGAAGTTTGGCTACATTTTTAAGATGAAAAAATGCAGTTTTACAGATGCTTGAAATCTGGCCTTCAAACGACAGGTTGCTATCAAAAATCACCCCAAATTTTTGACTGAAAATGAGAACTGAACTAAGAATCCATCAAGGGTTAGACAGTGTTCTAGGTTTTTGCGTGTGAGGTTTTTGGGTCCAATAATCAAGACCTCAGTTTTATCTGAATCTAATAATAAGAAGTTATTAGTCATCCAATTTTTAATATCAGCTATACAATCTTTTAATTTCGTAAATTCATACAAATTATTAGGTTGAGAGGAGATATAAAGTTGTGTATCATCAGCATAAGAGTGGAAGCTAACTCCATGTTTTTTAAGGATATCGCCTAGTGGTAGCATATATAGTGTGAAAAGTAAGGGACCAAGAACTGAGCCTTGTGGTACCCCACAGTGTACTTTTGATCTGTATGATGCCTTTTCATTAACTGATACAAATTGATAACGTTTAGATAGATAAGACCTGAACCAGGACAATGCAGTTCCTGTAATACCAACATAATTTTCAAGCCTATCAAGGAGAATATTGTGATCGATTGTATCAAATGCAGCACTGAGGTCCAATAACACTAAGAAAGAAATGCAACCACGATCGGACGTCAGAAGGAAGTCATTTGCAGCTCTTAGGAGTGCTGATTGAAATTTTTCATAAATATTGTTTCTCTGTAGGAAGTAACATAGTTAAGCAGATATGACTTTTTCTAGTATCTTTGATAGAAAAGGCAGGTTTGAAATGGGTCTATAATTTACTAATTCTTTGGGATCAAGTTGTGTTTGTTTTAATTAGAGGCTCAATGACAGCTAGTTTAAAAGTTTTAGGAACATATCCTAAAAGTAGGGATGAATTCAAAATGTTAAGAACAGGTTCAGAAAATTCTGAAAACAATTGTTTTAATAATTTGATCGGTATAGGATGTAGCATAGACGTTGTTGATTTGGACAAATGTATCAGTTTAGACAGTTCTACCTCACCTACTGCTCAAAAAATTTGAAATTTATCCATTAACAGTCTACAGTGCTCTAGTTGGGACTATGCTGTAGGAGGCAGATTGATGGTGCTTATTTTATCTTTGATATCATCAATCTTGCATGTGCAAAAAATCATAAAGTTATTACTGCTGTGTTGAGAAATGCATGTTGATGCTTTATTCTTAGTTAGATTGGCTACTGTGTTAAAGAGGAACTTAGGGTTGTGTTTATTTTCTTCTATTAAAGTAAAAAAAAAAAACTGATCTGGCAGACTTTAAAGCTTTTCTAAAGTTAGGTATGCTTTCTTTCCAGGCCAGACAAAAAACCTCTAGTTTTGATTTCTTCCATCTACGTTCCATTTTCCGGGCTGCTTTCTTTAAGCCACGTGTGCTCATTGTGCCATGGCATCAGATTTTTTCCCCTAATCTTTTTTAAGTGTAACAGAGCAACTATGTCTAATGTGCTAGAAAGGTCAGAATCAATAGTTTTAGTTGCAGTGTCAAGATCTTCTAGGCTGCCTGGAATGCTATGGAAATTAGAAAGATCAGGTGGGTTACTGACAAAGTCATCTTTAGTGCTAGCGGTGATTGTTCTACCATATAAAGAGAAGAGGATTTTGTAGACCTATCAATGCACAATAAACAATAGATTAAATAGTGATCTGAAATGTCATCACTTTGCTGCACAACTTCAACATTATCAATATCGATACCATGTGATAATATTAGGTCTATGATTATGCCGATGAGTAGGCCCTGAGACATGCTGTTTCACTCCAACAGAGGCTAGTATGACTAAGAAGGCCAGACTTAAAGCATCTATTTCATTATCTATATGAATATTGAAATCACCAACAATTAAAATTTTATCTGTGGCCAGAACTATTTTTTAAAAGAAATCAGCAAATTATTTTGTAAAGTCGGTATGGTGCCCTGGAGACCTATATACAGTTGCCAATATAAATTTAGATTGAAATTTATTGTTTAATTTGCACACTGAAATATACAACACTATTCATTCATTCATTCATTTTCATTTCGGCTTAGTCCCTTTATTAATCTGGGGTCGCCACAGCAGAATGAACCGCCAACTTATCCAGCATATGTTTTACGCAGCGGATGCCCTTCCAGCTGCAACCCACCCCTGGGAAACATCCATACACACCCATTCACACTCATACACTACGGACAATTTAGCTTACCCAATTCACCTATACCGCATGTCTTTGGACTTGTGGGGGAAACCGGAGCACCTGGAGGAAACCCACGCCAACACAGGGAGAACATGCAAACTCCACACAGAAACGTCAACTGACCCAGCCGAGGCTCGAACCAGCGACCTTCTTGCTGTGAGGCGAACGTGCTACTCACTGCGCCACTGTGAGGCCCCTACAACACTATTACTTTAAATGAATTATATTTGTAGTCAGATCGCTGAGTAACACTAAAAATATTACTGTATATAATGCTAATGCCCCCACCTTTGCCTTTAAAGGGCACCTATGATGAAAATCATCTTTTTTAAGCTGTTTGGACAGAACTGTGTGTAGGTATAGTGTGTATCCACAGTCATATTGGGGTGATATAAAGACAATAATTCTCTTTTTTTTTTTTTCTGACGTTAAAATAGCATCCAAATCCCTCCAGTTTTGAGTCCGTCCGCAACTTGACGTAGGAGTGCGGTTTCCTCATCCACCGAATTGATTGGCAGTTGCATTAACATGTCTCCGTAGTAACACGTAAAATCATATAAACCAGACAGCACGTGCGCAAAGCAACCGGGAATAAAAGATCTGTTCAGTTCGCTAGGATCATCAGTCATCATCAAATGTTATCAAGAGTGAGTTTTACAAGTTTAACACATTTTTAAAACAGTGCATGTGTGTAATGAATTACAGCGATTTATTTTCAGCTTTACTTTATAAGCACAGCCGCGCGTCAGAACAATTATAAAAGAAGATGCTTCAATCCTGGGTTTTGGACATTAAATCAGGTTTATTTTGTACATTAACATAATGGATATCCATACAGCAGTGGATATTAATGTGTATTCTGTCACCTTTGCCATACAAAAACAGTGCAAAGCTAAACGCGCGCACTGTCTCTCTCTCTGTGTGTGTGTGTGTGTGTGTGTGTGTGTGTGTGTGTGTGTGTGTGTGTGTGTGTGTGTGTGTGTGTGTGTGACTCA
>CAIGQW010052034.1:422786-439773 GCA_903798125.1 Danio choprae
TGTGTGTGTGTGTGTGTGTGTGTGTGTGTGTGTGCGTGTGCGTGAACTTTGTAACAACATTGTGTGTGACTCATAGTTGCAACTCCACAACAAATACATTAAATAATCATTGGGAAAGTTCTTACCATAATATTTCTCACAAACGTTACATGAGATCTAATTCCTTCATGTCTGTCTGTTATCTGAGGCAGCCAAGGGCAGAGACTGAGGCACACTGACAGGCACTGACAACGGTGGGCGGGGAGGACTAGCATTAAAGGCACAGTCCACAAAAACAGCTACAAGATGCTCAGAGCTAAGAATGACAAACTTCTGAAAGGTACACAGCAAAAAGACGAGTGTTGAATTAACTCTCACAGAGTTGATTTCAACACTTTTTATGAGTTTATATAGCTCCACACTTTCTGGAGTTAAATTAACATTATACAAATACATAAAAATATAACACTAAATGTAGAGTTGTTGTTTTTTACTCCCAAAAAGTGTTAAAACAACTGTTATACATATATCATAATTGAATAAATATAATAGCTTAAAATGTACTTGCTGCCAAAAACTACACCATGCTGTTAACGATTTCTCTCAGAGACAGGCTAACTTGAAATGTGTGGGGGGCTGAGTGCTTGGGTGGAGTATCATCATAACTCCTTGTAGGAGTTAAAGCAACTCTGATAATCAACTCTTTTAAATGACTCCAACACTTGACACGATTCTACATTATATGTGTTAAAATTACATTTTGAGAGTTGAAATTAACTCAGAAAGATTTAACATCGAAATTTCAACTCCCCAGTTTTTGCTGTGTATAATAAATAATCTGATGGGTGTTTTGAGCTGAAACCTTACAGACACATTCTGGAGATACAAAAACAGTGGATTCGTTTAGGGTCATGTAATCATCTGGATTTAGCCAGGTTTCTTTTAGACAAAGTCCATTTAGCTTTAGATCAGTTATCAAATCATTCATTCATTCATTTTCATTTCGGCTTAGTCCGTTTATTAATCCGGGGTCGCCACAGCGGAATGAACCGCCAACTTATCCAGCATATGTTTTACGCAGCGGATGCCCTTCCAGCTGCAACCCATCTCTGGGAAACATCCACACACACCCACTCACACTCGTACACCACGGACAATTCAGCTTACCCAATTCACCTATACCGCATGTCTTTGGACTTGTGGGGGAAACCGGAGCACCCGGAGGAAACCCACGCCAACACGGGGAGAACATGCAAACTCCACACAGAAATGCCAACTGACCCAGCCGAGGCTCGAACCAGCGACCTTCTTGCTGTGAGGCGAACGTGCTATCCACTGCGCCACCGTGAGGCCCAGTTATCAAATCATTAACAAAAAAAGTTTTAGAGGAGAGTGATCAATAATCCAAGTAATAATGCAAGTTTTAATCCAAGTTTTATCTTTTAATTACCTTTATTTTTTATTTAATAAACATTAATTAGATTGTTACCTTTGAATGGGTTTGAGAGTTTTTTATATTTAGGTTCAGGAGAGACAGACAGTCTCTATGTTCTTATATAACTGTGGAGGCTAGCAGATGGTGCAACTATGGTGGCTGTGTCGTGGTTTCCGGCTTTTCTCTTAATGATTTAACTTAGTCTGGAGGTTATGAATATCAGAAGAATATACTTTATTGGAATATTTTCCAAAAAATCAGAGACTTCCATAAGCAGACGCATCTCTAGTCTCAACCCAGGACAATCTGATGTCCCTCAAATTTGCTATACCCTTTATCCTTGCTTCCTCCCACCTTTGTGTTTTCATAGCTGGTTCTTGGTTCAACTTCTTGTTGGCCCTTATGATGTAAAGATCTAATGTACTTATTTTTTTTCCACATACAGTTCAAATTTGGCAATTATGACTAGTGTTTGTTTTCAAACATCTAAACTGAACTCTTCTCTTCCATACAGTATGTGTCTTTTCAAACATACATGACCGTTTCAACATATGTTGTATACATTTCATGCTTTTCTGACACAGATGGTTCTCATTGTATCGCCAAGTCCTCTCTCATGCTCTTTTATGACCCCTTGCCTAAACCTATCACCTGTTTTCAAAGATATATAATGGCAGATTCATATGGCCCTCAACTCACACAATTAAATATGTCTTCAAATAGGTTTAGAAAATAAAAATCTTCTTCAGCTGGTGTCTCTATTTGCATGTTCCGTACTATGGAGTCACCAATTACTAGGGCACTTTCATCAGGTTTCTCAGTGAGTGCATCACTAAGGGGGCTAAACCTGTTTGATGTTGGAACAGACACACAGTGTTTTCTCCCACCTCTAGATGCTCTCACAGTGACCCAGCCATCTCTCTGCGAAGACGCAACAACCGGAGCCAAACAATATGAATGGCATAATAGGCTAGTCACATCCAAATCCTTATCTAGAGACCTAGCACTCTTACTATCCTCAATTAAAGTTTGGATGTTTGTCTTTAATTCTAAGATCTTCCCTGTCAGCCTGACTATTTGCCTACATTTATCACATGTAAAGCCCTCCTTGCTGACAGAGAGAGATACACTAATCATGTGGCAGGGAATGCATGTGACAAGAACAGGAAAAGCCATTTTTACTCACTGTGAGTTGAAGTAAATTCTGACTTACGACAGCAGTATATTGAGTTAAAGGAAGCTGAAGAGGGTTTTATGAAATGAGCAATAGTCACTGAAGGGAGAGCGAGAGAGCACGAGAGTGAGAGAGAGCAAGAGCACCCGCACAAAACAATTTATTATGTAATATAAAGGGTGTAATTAGGCAGAAAATGTAAATAAACTGGACGACGCACGTGTGAGAGAACAGGCGTGAGTTAGCAAACTAGAAAGTTAAAGCGAAAAAAAAGACACTCAAGAAGACTCATCCAGCAGTTCATACTCGCATCCAAAATCTTGTTTGTCACGGGGGACATGCATGGAATGTTCCTAAATGAATGTTAAAAAAAGTGCAGTAAAAGTCAGCAAATTAAAAAATGTAACACCCAGAATTACATGAAACTCCGGAGGAAATGCAGATAGCATGGTGACGCAATGATGTTAATCGAATTATGTGCTATAACATAACATGTAAAACAGGATCATGAAAGGAACATTCAAAAAGCAACTCATGTAAACACCTTAATCATATTATTGTCTTATTTAGATTAAGGCAAATAATTTGTTTTGCTGATGTTCATGTAAACGTAGTCATTGCTAGTGAAAGATTACAAATTTCTTTAAATATATTTAAAATACATGGTAAAATGCATTCTGGTGAAGCCTATATGTGAGACAGTTTCATGTCTCCAAAGTAATGCAAATTGTAAGTTTCAAAGCACGGCTGTGTCTATTGTCAAACAAATGGCTAGGTAACACCTTTCCTGGTCCAGTGGCAAGACTCCAGTATTTCATTTGCACACTTTGTCTTCATGCTAAAATGTATCATGAATGGGTACTTATATGTTGATGAGATCGGGGCTGTGAAATGCATATTACCCTGCTGACAACAACACTTTCATTTGCATGCTTTGTTTACCCCTCTCCCACCCATGTCAGTAAAACATGTATTTAAACTGAGTGCCTGTTTGCACTAAAGTTAGTAAGAGTTTGAAAGATTTCTCGATGAACACCACAGCGATGCCGAGTTCTTATTAAAGGATTCTGCTTTGAACATTACCCGAGAGTCTTCCTGGTTTTGGTCTCTTCTAGAAATTCACAACACTAGTGTGCATCATCTAGCATTTGTCATCTACTTGTGATTAACAGCCACATGCCAAAAAGAACAGAATCCACCGTGTGTCTTTTTTTTTTTTTTATTAAAAAAAAATTGCATGCAAGAAGTTTCACTTTTGGTATCTACAGCGGAATGAACCGCCAACTACTCTGGCTTATGTTTTACACAGCAGATGTCCTGCCAGCCACAACCTAGCACCATTCTGGGATTTCTCATTCACACACACACACACACACACACACACACACACACACACACACACACACACACACACACACACACACACACACACACACACACACACACTACAGCCAATTTGAATAAGACTTTGTCAGAGCTTTACAGGTACTTTACAGTATACAGTTCATGGACCAGTTTTTTCTACCATTTCACAACTGTAAGTAAGTGCGATTTAAAATGGTTGCCTCCTCGTTTTCTTGCAAATTATGTACTTAATTGTATTTTGTTAATTGTAACCGCTTGTACTGTATCTGGTTAACTCTTTATATTCTCATATGGCGTCTAAAACCACGTTGAAAACGCAACGCATGCCACTTTGTTTACGAATTTAAATGCTTTTGTGATCTCGCGATCGTCTGCCATTTGTTGTTGCTATGGCCACCGTCAGCTGTTCCTACACACTTGCTCCGGTCAAGTTTAAAATAGTTCAGCTTTTGCCACTGTGTGGATTAATAATTGAATGTGTGTCACTGTTTTTACTTTTGGTTAAGAATAGAGCAATATGCTGGTGTTAACCTGCATTACTTTAATGCTCTTCTGCATTGGGCTCACACATACACTCTGCACTCTGACTACTAGTTGATAAGCCGTGCTGGGCATTTCTCTCTGTCTCGCGCGGAACGCAGTCAACCAATCACAACAGACTGGGTCATCGGACCAATCAGCACAGATTAGCATCGCGCTAAGGAGGGGTTTGGGAACAAATGAATCGCGGAACAAATCATATGGAAGTCTTTGGGATAATTAGGTAAAAATAAATGCATATTATAAGACAATGAAAGTGTTTTTTGACCTTGCATGCATATCAGACTGTTGTTGGAGAGCCCCAAAACCAAAATATAACCCTTTTTAATCCACAATAAGGGCAAAAACCCCTTAAATTTTTATATTTAGCAAAAACCAAGTGTGTGTACTTACTAGTGTTTTTGTTTTTTAGGCTTTTTTTTTTGGTTTTGGACAGTTTGAACTGGAAACATTCAAGTGTATCTGGCAGCACTGACTGCCATTTTTTCATTGTAATGTTATGGTGTTCATTTGAGGTTCTTCTCAAATACCTGCTTCTTTGGTGAAATTTGCAGATTTCAAAAATCTGTTTTAGTATTAAATGAACCATGGTTCATTAGTGGAACCACGGTGGCTCAGTGGTTAGCACTGTTGCCTCACAGCAAGAAGGTTGCTGTTTTAAGTCCTAGCTGGGCCAGTTGACATTTCTGTATATAGTTTGCATGTTCTCACTGTGTTTGCGTGGGTTTCTCCCACAGCTCAAAGACATGCAGTAGAAGTGAATTGAATAAACAAAATTGACTATAGTGTGTGTTTTGCACGTGTATTATCGTCTTATGTAAACTTATCTAAGTTAACTAAACTTAGACCATATACTTTACGCTTGTATTGTCAAGATACATATATGTATATGTCAACTTTAACCTGAGTTAAGACAATTTTTTATTTAAGTGAAGTAAACCAAAATTTTTAAGGCAGCATGAACACTTACTTTTTTAAGTTGAAAAAAAAAAACATTAATTTTTTTTACAGTACAGTTTAGGGTCAGTATATTTTAAGAAGTGCTAAACAGGTCTGCGTTTATTTATTTTATGTAGTTTATTTCTCGAGAGAGAGCTGAATAACAGCTATTCAGTGTCGCATGATGCTTAAGAAATTGAGAATTCTTAGACATAGAGTCAAACCTATAATTTGTGAATGATAGTGTAAGTAGTCATTTTTAATGCATAAATGCATTAAACAGCTACCATACAAGCATTCATGTACAGGGTTTAGATTAAGTTGAATTCAGTGATCAGATTTAAATAGATTTATATTATTATGGACCACTATCCTGCAACCAAGCTGATCCACTGGGTTTGTGCAGTTTTCAAAACAGTATGTAATTACACTGCTATTTTTTTTATTTTCTATATCTGTGTCATTGGGCAGTGTTGGAGTAACTTGGCCCCAGATGTGGTTGGGTGTGTACCCGTGTGTACAGCATGTGTGTCTTTGTGGTTGTTGCAGTATGAATATATCAGTACTCAGTAAGCCTGCATCTATGAATAGCCTGTGGAGACATTGGCTGTGTGTGAAGGAATCATAAGTAAAATGATTGTCTACACTGTACATTTTTTTTGTTGTTGTTACAATTTAAAAAAATAAGTGGTGCCCTAAATTTTTACGTTTATTTCATTTAAATAGTGAAGTTGTCGTAACTCAGGTTAAAATTTATACTGCACTTGACAATAGAAGTGTAATGGACGTGGTCTAAGTTTAGCTAACTTCCATAAATAAGTTACAATTTAGAATGAAGTTGATACGACTTGATAATTCAAGTGTAATGGACATGTTTTAGTTTAGTAAAATTTAATGATTCAGTTGTCTCAGCTAAAACTAAAAATTATATGACTTTATAATTCAAGTGTGACATGGTTTATTTAGTGAACTTAAAAAGTAAGATTGTCTAAACTAAGAATAAAGCTGAACACACTCAAATGCAATGAACAATATCAATTTAATACAATAAAAATGTGTTATCTTTCCAGAGGTAAAAAAAAACTTCATTCACAAAATCATATGCATTTTCCAACATTCCAAAACATTTTCATTTATGCTGTATAAAGGATACAGACATGTGCTGCATTAACAGTAGTGCAAAAAATTCTAATGTAATTCATGAACAACATTATTGTATTGTATAAAACAGAAATGTACTACTTGCATAAAACGGCATAAAATAACTATGTATTGCATGAATAGCAATGATGTACAAACATACAATAATTTAATGCAACAACGTGTACTGTATAAACCATATGAAAACAAGCATTGTTTAAACAAAAAAACTGAGGCAAATCATGAGGAACAAAAAAGCAAAAAGGTGCTTATCATTTGCGAAGGAGTCTATTTTTCAGTCCATGCACCTTCACAGAACACACTGATCACCTCCATTTTGTGCATTTTTTGGGGTAATCAATATTAATTGCAAATTAATTAAACTAGTAGAGCTACTGCATGTGTGAGGTCTCTGACATCTCTCAGGACAATCTGTTTCTCCAGCACCACAGAGTAGTCAAAGGCATCATCAATAACAGGCATTATGAGAATGCCAACCTCCATTTCCGAAGTCGCATGGGGCCCTATCATACACCCGATGCAATACGGTGCCAGGTGCAGCCTAGTCATTTTTTGTTATTTTCAGACTGGCATAGGTGTCATTTTCACATTTTGCGTCACGTTGTTTAAATAGCAAAATAAGAATGAACGATTAATCGTTAAAAGATTGTGTTCTCGATTTGACCCCCACACGATCCTAATACGGCATTTTTACAATTCAGCCAATTATATTTTTTAAGGTCAGTAAAGAAGCATAAAGGCACTAGTCTTTAAATTGATTTATATATGTTGCTCAGCAATGTAGACACGGTCAGACTCCAAATGCTGTTGAAAAAGTCATACTGTATTTATAAGGTATAATTCACCCAAAAATGTAATTTCTGTCTTCATGTTATGACATATTCTTCATTCAAATCACATGTGAGATGACTGTGAGCTGTTTTTTTTTTTTTTTGCTACGGAGAGGATGTTTGCGCCCACTTATGGAGTCTACTTTAGTGAACAGAAACTGCATAGGCTGTGAGTTAAGACAACTTTAATATTTAATCATTTATTTAATTTAATATTTAACATTATTTATTAAAGTTGTAAATTATGTTCAGTTTGTTGCACAGCGTGATCGTTTTTCTCCTTAGTCATGAGCCACGTGAGTAGTAATTATGATTTGCATCATGTTTTTTTTTTCTCTCTCTCAAAGTGATGCCACCCATGACATAAGCCACTGTAAGGTGTCATGCTGTCTTGTCTTTTATTTTGTAATTTAGTATTGTCTCTGTTTCCTGCCCTACTTCCCGCCATGTGCTCCTTTGTTCGCATCATGGAAATTTGCATGTTGCTCCCGTTCCACCACATACCAAAGGTGCTCTATTGGATTGAGATCTGGTGACTGTGGAAGACATTTGAGTACAGTGAACTCATTGTCACGTTCAAGAAACCAGTCTGAGATGATTCGTGCTTTATGACATGGCTTGTTATCCTACTGGAATTAGCCAATTGGTCAATTGGTACTAATGGGCCTAAAGTGTGCCAAGAAAATATTTCCCACACATTATACCACCACCACCAGCCTGAACCGTTGATACAAGGCAGGATGGATCCATGCTTTCATGTTGTTGACGCCAAATTCTGACCCTACCATCTGAATGTTGCAGCAGAAATTGAGACTCATCAGACCAGGCAACGTTTTTTCAATCTTGTATTTTCCAATTTTGGTGAGCCTGTGCGAATTCTAGCCTTAGTTTCCTGTTCTTAGCTGACAGGAGTGGCACCCGGTGTGGTCTTCTGCTGTAGCCCATCCGCCTCAAAGTTCAACGTTTTGTGCATTCAGATATGCTCTTCTGCATACCTCAGTTGTAACGAGTGGTTATTTGAGTTACTGTTGCCTTTCTATCAGCTCAAACCAGTCTGGCCATTCTCCTCTGACCTCTGGCATCAACAAGGCATTTGCGCCCACAAAACTGAACTGCCACTCACTGGATATTTTGTCATTTTTGGACCATTCTCTGTAAACCCTAGAGATAGTTGTGCATGAAAATCCCAGTAGATCAGCAGTTTCTAAAATACTCAGACCAACCCATCTGGCACCACCAACCATGCAAAGTCACTTAAATAACTTTTCTTTTGTTTTGTTTGTTTTGCACTTTTTGTTAATAAATTGCAATTGGGTTCTTTAAACTCGCCTCCAGTGGACTCTCGTTACAGACACACTCGAGAGTAAAAATGAAACTATAAGCACCATATCATTTAAATGATCATATTGCATTTTAGAGTTATGATTGCGACAAGCATTTAAGGTTTTTTTTTCTTCTTTTATATCAAACACAGTGTTGTGCATGAGAATAAACGTTTAACAGTGTCAGTATAACTACTCTAGCCTATATAATACTGAATATAATGCAATAGGTAATCTGATAATAACAAATGTCTGATTTTACCAGTGAAAAAAATGGTCTCATATTGTTGTCAGTGAGAGATTGTAAGGATATGTCTGAAACATAATAATTCAACTTCAGAATTATGAATGGTGTATTCTAATGTTTTCACTTTATTCTGTAAGTCTATACAAAATTTAGCATTTTTACCAACAGTAGAATATACATAGGCCTATTGTTTTTTTTTTACAATATGTTTGAGAAATAACAATAATAATAGCTGACTAATATTAACCTTTATTTTACATCTACAGAATAGTGAGAATATTGTGATTTAAGAAAAAAAAATTATTCTAAGCAAAGAAAAGAGAAAAAAAGAAAGATTCTCATTTTACCCAAAATCGTGCAGTCCTAATAGCAAATGCATCTGCGCCACTTTTTGGACTCATAGATTTGCTGGTCTGAAAAGGAAGTGTGTTAAGGCACATTGTTGACGTGTTGCTATTTTAAGGCAACTGAAATAGACAGAGCCACAACTAATATATATATAAAATGTATGTATGTGTCACACCCGCTGCACGTTCCATCAGCCCCAGTCACCATTCACAGTCACCATCCACTACACATCGCACACTATCACCTGATTACTGAGCACGTACACCTGCGCACGTAATCACACTCACCTGTTCCAGCCATCACCCACTCACTACATAAGCTCACCTCACTCACTCACTCACCGGCTGGAATCAACGTTAGATGGTCACCTCTACTCTTCGTTCATTTACCTCATCGTATACCTTCGTTCATCATCCAAGGAATCCTCGAGCCCGACTCCTGTCATCAGTCTGCTCGCCTTATCAAGGGAAGTGACTTTTATCATATCCACGAACTGTGTGTTGTCTTCACCTTCCACACTAAGTGCGTTGATTCACTGTGCTTCACCTTCCGCACTGAGTGCGTTGATCCACTGTGTAAATAAACGTCACGAACTCTAACAGCCTGTCCTCTCTTCTTTGTGTGACAGTATGTATGTATATATGTTTTCATTTGCACATATTTGTACTATTTAAAGCTCAGATGTTTGAAGCAGTTAAGTAATAAAGTTGATGAGTTTGACTCTTTCTTTTGTCAACATGTTCAATCAAGATAAATTAACATTAAATTATTGCTGCAATCATTTTTTTACAGTGTAGCATGTGTGATGTTTTTCTGACCATCATGGAATGGTTAAGTCCATTAGGTACTGGTTGTCAGCCTCAATTTCAACAGATGTTTATCATGGAAAACTAACCAGTTAGTTGTATAATCTGAGATTTATGCCACTCATTAACCTCTGTGCACCAAATCTAGCAAAATATACTTTAACATAAGTCATAGAGAACCAAAGCATGAAAAGAATACATGGATCTGACCCTTTCAGAGTCAACATTATGCTGTTTTTGTCTGTTGTTTATTGTATTCTGAGCCTTATTAAAGGTGCAGTATGTAAGATTGACACCCAGTGGTCGAGTCACCATTGGTGATGGTACTGGTTATGCTTTATTTAGTGTTAAATGACTTTGCAAACCGTTTAATGTGACATTTATTATAATACTAAAAGAAACAGCAGATAGTTTACCACAGAAAATAAAATAAAGGTATAGTTTGAACTGTGACCCAGTATTTACTTATAACAATTTATAGAGGTTTAATATGTTTTGTGTGTTTCTGTATTTAAATGTTTCTGACGTGTTGCATCTGGTGTAGATAACCAAATAGCTTGTTGCAGGAATCTAGTGTGCCATGTGTTGTTGCGACACAGTGTTACAATGTATGCTGCTCCACTAATGTTTATGTTTGTAATTTTAATACTTGGGCCTCACGGTGGCGCAATGGGTAGCATCATCGCCTCACAGCAACAAGGTCGCTGGTTCAAGCCTCGGCTGGGTCAGTTGGCATTTCTGTGTGGAGTTTGCATGTTCTTCCCGTGTTGGCGTGGGTTTCCTCCGGGTGCTCCGGTTTCCCCCACAAGTCCAAAGACATGCGCTATAGGTTAATTGGGTAAGCTAAATTGTCAATAGTGTATGTATGTGTGTGTATGGATGTTTTCCAGTGATGGGTTGCAGCTGGAAGGGCATCTGCTGCGTAAAACATATGCTAGATAAGTTGGCGGTTCATTCCGCTGTGGCGACCCCAGATTAATAAAGGGACTAAGCCGAAAAGAAAATAAATGAATAAATGAATATTTATACTTTTTGCTTATTAAAAAAAACACCTCATGAAGATTTTTATAACTCTGAATCTGGGTCTCATTTTAGAGTCTGCTGCTTTCCTCCAGATGTTGCTAGGCACTGATGCAGCCTTTAAGACTGAAATCAAAAACAATGTTTTCCACCAGGGCAATCCAGAGGGCAGAAATATAATTGGGTAAATTGGCAGTGGGGGTTATAGAGACCAAAACAAAGACAAATATTCTGACACCGAACGCACATTTTCAAAGGAGAATAGCTGACTGTTGTTTTTCAAATAAGCAAATATGTTCACTTAGCATGTTTCTTAAATATCTACAAGCATATTATGGTGTTTCTATAATTTATGGTGTCAAAAATGTACATACAGCACCTTTAAACTTTTTTTTTAATGATGTAGGTTTGTATAATAGAGAGGCTGTTAGAAAGACTACAACAGCACTGGCTCACATTCGCACATAAAACACTTTTGTACAGTGTTCAGTGGAAAATATGAATGCTGTGGCAGTAACTATTAGCAGTCTGTTTGGTCATATTTGTTTTTTCTCCTTTTGGTCACTCTAAGAGAAACATGTTGGTGATGAAGCTTCTGCTCAAGCAGAAATAAGTAAATTGTTCCAGTGCATAACACCCACACTACACAGTACAGAGGAATCTCAGAAATATAAATGTGAAACCATAAGCAATTTGTTTTTCTAATGTTTGCTGAATTGTGCTAACCAGTAGCTTTTGCTGTTGGAGACACCCTAAAAAAATCATTGACAACAAGTAAAAAAACAAAACAAAACATATGTACCGCAAGAACAGTATTACGGTACATTTTTGTGGTTTTAAAACATTGACTTTTCCAAACCATTTTCACCGTTGAAAAGGCATGGGATGATAACTGGTTTTGTCATGGGTCTATGTTGCATGTCCTGTCTGTGTTGTCTATGTTCAACGTGTGTATGTTTGTCCTGTGTCTGAGCACATGGCTGCCATGAGCTCCTCTTTTCCTTCCTCCTTGTTTCCATTTACCACGCCCCTTGTTTAGCCCTCTTCTAGTCCTCATTAGTGTAAGGCCCAATCTCAATTCTACCCCTTAGCCCTTCTCTGTATGTACCCCTTTCCCTCTTTTTTCATGTTCACGTTGTAACAGTCAAAATGTTACTTGTTTTCATTTTTTATTCATTTGTTATTTTTTGTCTGTTTTATTATTTATTTTTTTTGGTGACTGTTTAAAGACATGTAGCAGTACTGCTACTGATCAGGTATATGTATAGGCAACAGCCTATATAAAGAGCCATCCACCATAGAGTAGGTGAGTTTGTTTTGTAAAGTGGCCTAAACCTCATGGACTCACACTTGCTATTGGCTTTCTCCTGCTTGTCCTATATTGATAACTATTTTAGGTTTAACTCAACTGTAAGTACTATTTATTTTTCTTTGTTATATTTGAAAAGCAGTTACTGATGTCAGTTCTATTTGTTTTAGAAAATACTTTTTAATTGGCACCTAACTGTTTCAAGTTTTTTGCTCACTATTTGGCACTGGGACCAAATCACTAGTGGTGGGCAAAGCGAGGCTTCATGAAACACTGAAACAGTCAAACCAAATGTGTCGACACTTCGAAACGTTTCTAATCCCACTCTACAGTGACACCTAGTGGTCATTTTTTTATGTATTGCACTGGAACAGCTTCAGAAAAGAAACAGTTAAGCAAATTGAGGTATTAAGCCCCACGTTCTAGAATTGAAGCTTCAAGTGATTTAGTGGAGTGGTCAGAGTTCCTGACTAGCATGCAGAGATAATGGGTTTGAACCCAGGGTGATGCAGCTGTAGATGTTAGGTTTGAAATGCTCTGTTTTTGTAATGTGTTTTGTTTTAACATTGGTCTGACATCCGAATGAACACTTTGTGAATAACTTGTTTGTGAATTGTCTAGTTTTGGTCATAAAAAAAGGGTTGTTGCTAGATCAGATAAGGTTGTGGCTGGAAGTTAATAAGAATTATTATTATTCTTTAAGTTTCCCATTTATTGTATTTTATTAACATCTACCCCAACCCTAAACCCAAGCATCACAGTACTGTAAAAATATTAATTATTGTTATGCAGTAGGGTTGGGTCGATAGACGATGCCATCATCCATCGCCGATGGCCGATAGACATCACAATGCTGAGGTGGCATCACGATCCTCCGCCCTTTCGCAGCAGCAACCTTGCGAAAAATACACACTTAGGCCCCGTTTACACTAATACCTCTCAATTTTAAAATTTTAGAACGAAAACAAGCCACATGCACACTGGCGTTTCATCTAGCCTTCCTGAAAATGTCTCTCCTTCTACACTACACAACTGAAAACGCACATCACGTGACCCACACACACACAAACTCGCTTTCACGCTTGTACTTAGTAATTTTAGCAAAAACCTTAGATACTGTTGGTTGGTTCCGGTTGGTTGTGCACCTTTTTTACCAACCAAGTTTGCTGACGCCATTATAACGACACAGATCACTTTGCCTATTCATGCCAGAGTCTCGAGGAAAAAGTGATTGACGGGTGGCAATTTGTGTGTAACTTATCTTTATTTATTTATGATTTGGTTATGGGTAAAATAAAGACCATGCAGGTCAGGTAGTTGAAACTGTATCCTATCTAGACTACACCATAAAACAGTAACATTATTAAAATACATAAAATCATAATTTTGTAGTATTTGTACAAGTTGGGATTTAAAGCCAAATGCAGCACAATAACTATGTGCACATGCACGGTCCACTAGGCTATATGAGACAGAGTTTTATTCTGACCCTGTCAGTCAAATGCAGATTCGCCAGGCCTTGAAACACTTCGGAAATGATCGATGCTTTGAATTACTCTAGTCACGTGACCAGGTGTTTTAAAACACTTTAGTCACGTGACCGGTGTGTTGCGTTTCGGGATCTCGACACTGTGTCGAAACATCAGTTTCACGTCAGCCATCCCTACAAATCACCTTTACACCTGAAAAACACCATTCAAGTGTGGCACCATTGCTTACTGATCGTGGGCCTTTGTCGGATGGACTCCATTCACATGAAGTTGAACTTGATCAACAACATGGGAAAAAGGAAGCAACAGGAATCATTGCTTCGCACTCAAATGTTTTTTTTGTTGTTTTGTTTTTTTTAATTGAATACAGCACGTGGGTAATATAAATAAAAACCAATGTATATATTATATTTTGTTTTCTGAAGAGTTTATTTTATATGGCCAGTTCATTTTATCTTTTATCTCAGTTAGTTTTTATCTTGGCCAGTTCATTGTTTGTTAATCTGTGCGGTGTGTGGTGTTTGTGTGGTTGTGGTTTGTTTCTCTACTAACCCATTTTTATCCTTTCCATATCCTTGACTCTGTAATTATGTTCTTTTTATTGTTTAACCCTTGTGTGCTGTTAAGGGATATTTTAATCCACTCTAAGGTGGTTTTGAGTCTTAATTTGGCCACAACTTTCTCTGTGTTTCAGCAAATGGAAAGATTTTTGCTGACAAATCTTCTCTTGACACACATTTTGGGAATATGCTTTTAAACTTTAAAAAAAAATTCAACAATACACTTTGGGAAAATTGAATGCCCTTTCGTTATGTTTGTGGTTGTTTTTGCCCCATTGACTTCCATTATAATGAAATGTTTTAATTGCAATGCCATGATACCATTGTATTTTCCAGCCAGTTAGTCGAACGGTGTCTACTGGTTTATGAAGATGCACTGTTTGTTTGGCCTTTCCAGTGCACAATGTTGATTTACTTTTAAATTGAACTAATCTCTAACTCCATTTTTAGTATAAGGTGGTTTAGGATATTATTATATTTATCCTCGTTTTATCTGACTCTAATCATAAAACATTGATAAGATTATTTTGTTTCTTTTATTATTACTTTAGATTATGATTGAATATTCTCTTTGATTCGTTATTGTATATTATTCTCGTTCATTCGGATTTCTATAACATCCTGAGTCTTGTACCGACTGAGTATAAAATCTCTTAAACACAAGCATGTCAGTCTTGGTCATTAAACAGAGGTTCATTAACCACTATTCTAAAAAGGCAGAACCCTAGAATCACTCTGGACCCCTCACACCCAGCACACTGCCTCTTTGAACTTTTACCTTCTGGTCGACGCTACAGAGCACTGTGCACCAGAACAGCTCTACACAGAAACAGTTTCTTCCCTCAGGCAATCCATCTTATGAACACTTGATGATAGTAATTGTGAAACAAACATCACTACTTGCTATACACTTTTTATACACTTATTTAACAACATACTTTACATGCCAATTTGCACATAAAAGCTGCACATATAACGTTGTATATAGCAAATATACCTGTACATACACTTGTCAATTTGCATATTTACATTAACTACTTACTTCTATTTTTAAATATATATTTATTATCTGTTTTTGTCCTGTCTCTGTAATTCTGTTGCACTGTAGAAGCTTCTGTCACGAAAGCAAATTCCTCGTATGTGTGAACATATCTGGCAATAAAGCTCTTTCTGATTCTGATTCTACTTACACAGTTTAGAATATTTTGTGTGTGGTCTCCATAGATCTGCTATCTACTAAATCAAAACAAAACTGTTTATTCATACCATGATCATTACTATAGAATCAAGCAGACCAGTTTACTTAAACTATTAGTAACTTTGAATAATCACCATATGATTTAAATAGTATTATAAGTTTAGAGATTAAGGCCTACCAACATTTAGATTGGTCTCAACAATAATTGTTGTTCTAAATAAAAAACCCATTATTAGCCTTTTACAGTCTAAGTATACTTGAATTAATGCCAATGTGTTAGTCTGAGCTCTAAGAACATTGTATAGCATCCCACGCTGCTCCGTCTATTGTGTTTTAGTCTGTTACTAACCTTTACTGGGCTTGTGGTGTTATGGACTTAACATAATCTACTAGAGTTAATAACACGAAATCTGTTTGAATAATTCAAAACATAACAATTTATTAGTCAGGTAAATGTGTATTATACCAATTCATTCAGTCAATTCATGAATGATCAATACAAAACATTAAGTTCTCAAAGATAAATCTAAGATCAAAAGATGCATACCTGATTTCAAAATATATATAGTATGGAGCATGAGAGCTCCACACTATGGGCTAATCTGGTTACAGAATCGCCCCGAACTTCTTGACACTTTCTCTTAAATATTCCAACTAAGAATCTCCTTCAAGGAGGGGGATGTGTGGAACTACAAAGGGCATTTGCATTTAGTGGCATGTTACATCTGAAGAGTTACTGCCTGAGCAAATGGTAATTTGAATAGAAGCCCCCTAGGTAAAGGCACACTCTTAGCAGTGGTTCAAAAGATACCTGAAGTTATATATCTGTTGTTTAGATTATGTCTATTTCTGAGGGAATGAGACCATTGTACCAGTCGCACTAAGACATTTCAAATTATATCAAACATGTTAGATAAAGTCACTTGGATTGATATAGAACATTCATATTTTGAGATGACCATTCTGTGTGAGTTGGATGAAGAGGAGAGTGAGTGAACAGAAGGGAGTGTGGGAGATGCTTCAAATGTAAATGAAGGAAATGAGAGGAGTGAACTTTCCCGCATTCCCACCTGGTGGGGTGTGGAGCCAGCACATGCTTGTATTGTCAAAGACATCATAGTATCTGTGGTATCTTAAATCTTACACCATATAATCATGCATTTTTGGTTGTTCTTCAATCATGCATCTGGCACTCTCCAACACTCCTTTCTGTGCTGTGACACAGGTTTCTGCAGTTAATGAAGACTTGAAAGTCAGTGTGCGT
>CAIGQW010052034.1:464773-481912 GCA_903798125.1 Danio choprae
GCCTAACACAATAGTGTCATATCTAGATAAAATAGCCTAAGCTATATTGAAATCATTTAAAGAATTACAAATATCGAATATAATAATATCACATTAAATAAATGAATAAACTAATATAAAACAAACAAAAGCTATAACAATTTAGGTATATACAATACAAATAAATTAAACCATTTCAAGCCATTTTAAACTTTCATTTTACAAAGTCCTACTGAAAAAAAGAGTTTAGATATTTTCTAAAAACAATAAACAACGGAGGAGTTTTGAAATATTATTTATAAAGTATTTGGATACGACGATATTAATCAAATCATGCAAACAGAGCATTTTTGGGTGAGTGAAACCATCAGAAACCTTCTTCTCTGTCATCCAGTCCTGCGCAGTGCTGCTTTGCTGCTTGTTTATGTCCTTAAAATAAATGTTTCTGTTTTATATGACGTGGTAAAATTTTAAAATGAATTTTTACATTTTAAATAGAGCTTTATTAGTGGATAGCTGCTGAGCGCAACGAAATATAGGCTATAGCCTATATTTTATTAGGCTACTTGCTCTTATGAAACACTTAAGGGTTTCCTTAACTTAAGATAACCGAATAATATGCAACATCCTTAAATTATTATCTTACATAAAGGGGAATTACCTATTAGGTTAAGTGTCATAGCCTTGGGAAAAATGTATATGTTTTTGGTCTCTCCGGAACATTTGGGCTGAATGTTTGACGGCGTCTACCGAAATGAGGATGTTATAAAATACGTTTTATACCGGAAAATCTCTGTGGTTTTATATTATGGATGGTGCTCTGGGTCATCCCTTCGTTAGTGGCGAGACCACTCGATGCCAACAGTCGGTCGGCGAGTAAACAAATATAATGACAGAAAATACATAGGCCTAAGCGTGTAGACATATAATGTAATGCTGTACAGTAACGTGTCATTTGTTTCGGTTGTCTTCATTTTAATCGTTTCGTGATGATGCGATGGTGTGCTTTATCTGCCTACCTGATTCCCGCTGAACTGGGCGGGTTGTGTGACGTTTGATTCGGGGGACGTTCTGGGGGGCGGGATGCGCTGCGAGCTACTACCCCAACAGTGGAAACGCGACATGATGTCAGCCTCACTGCTCAAGCTCCCGGGCTATTGGCACGCCCCGGCCCGATAAAAGCCCTGGCTCGCACTGGCCCGACAGTAGAAAGGCAGCTATTGTGTATGAAATGTATAAATAAACTTGCCTTGCCTTGCCAACCTGGGACCTGGTGGACCAAGCCAGTTAGCTTTGAGTTCAGCCCCCCGTAACTCCAAAAGCACCCTCTGCAGACGGGTAAGATATTTCTCCAAACACCTCGAGTGAACCACCACATCATCCAAATAGGCTGCCGTGTAGGCTTAATGGGGCCTTAGTAGTATGTCCATCATCTTCTGAAAAGTGGCTGGAGCTCCATGCAGCCTGAGCCACCCAGCCAGCTAGCTGCGCACTGTGGAGGTCGCTGGGTCAGTTGGCATGGACTCATATGCCGGGCTCGGGATTGCAGGTCTGCTGTCTGGCCACGACAGGCTCGGGATTGCAGGTCTGCTGTCTGGCCTCTGCAGCTTGCCAGTAGTGTCCCGCCCTCCAGGGCGGAGGCACCACTTTCTCCTCAACATTGCAAGCCATGGTAGTTTCAGCCAGTTCGATTGTATCTACCAGAGCCGCCAGCTTCGCTGGGTTCTTCATGCTCACCAGCTGTCAAAGCTGACAGGGAAGCACCTGCAGCAATTAATCGATGACCACATTCTAAGTGACCTGGGTGGTGCTGGGGCTTCCACATGGGAGACAAGTGGCTCCAAGGGCGAGACTCACTCAACCATATGCAGTAGTTTTTGTTCCAACTTTTCCTGTCTCACTGGCAGCTGTTTCCTCGTGCTCCAGGGTGAATACTAATACAGTCTGTGCAGTCTTTGTGGGCAGGTGAATGCCGATCCAGCTGCTGGAGTCTGGGCAAAATAAGAGAGAGAATTAGTATGCAAATTCATAGAAAGCTCAAGCTCTACTGTAGTTTCCATCTCTGGCTCTTATATTCTCTCCCTCTGATAAGGCGCAGCTGGCAGCGATCTGCGTTGATGAAGTGGCAGTAATTTATATACAGTCAAACAAAAATGTATTCATAACCTGACAAATTGTGACTTAAAGTTATTTTTATTCATTCAGCAAGTTGTTGTTTTTTGTAGTTCTTTTTACCTGAAATGACCCAGGCTTCTCCCCAAAGATAATAAGATGATGTAGTTAGTCTTAGTAGTAGTTTATGCTGTTGTTAAGCCATGATATGTATTAGAAATAGAAACAATTGCTAAAATATAAATTTCAGATATCAATGTTGCAGATGTTTAGGACAAAAATTCATTTTATCGTGTGTAGTTAGGACATGGTGTAGACTACAAAGGAGGAAACGAGTGAAAAAACCCTCTTCAGTGTTTTGAATTTGTGCTGCAATACCTAGGTCAACCTCTCAATCTTGCATACTGCAGCTTTAGGTCACTGGTTAAAAAGTGGTAGCTTAGTGGCTTTATGTAAGAGTAATGTTTTGATATGACTTGCTATAATGGTTTTATGTCCAACATTAAGCAGGTAAATCATCACAAATATTTTTTTTTCCTCATTGATATCTTAATACTCACCATAGAGGGTCGATGTTAGTTTGACAAAGCCTTGTCTGAAAGTTTCTAAATGTTTTAGTGCAATTACATTAACAGTGTGATTCTTGTTTTTTGATTCAGAAAAACAAAATCATATGAATCATTTGTTTAGGAATGCATTTTTCTTTACTAACAGAGTTGTTTCAAAGAAAGACTTGACTATAATTTGCTAACAATTTACTGTGTGAATTCATGTAATTAAGTCTGTGTGTTTGATCCAATCTAGATTCTGGAGATAAGCAATACTGCCCAGAAACACAGTGTCTCAGCCATTGCTCTAAGGAGAGATCTGAAGATGATGGTGAGCAGGATAGTACTGGACACAAGTTGTCTTGTGGTGCTTCCTCTGTGCTTTCAAGCACTGTCTCGGAAGGGGAGAGAGGTCTTTTTGAAGGTTTGTGTTTCAGCCATACCACCAGTGAGGCCTATCACACCACTTCTGATGACACCTTAAAGAAGGGCAACAAGATGGCAGACACTGAAGATGGATCCTCAGATGAGTTAAACAAGCACTTCCAGTCACAATATCTGGATTCCTCATCATCTTCCAGTGACACAAACACCTGCAGCCCCATTCTAACTCCAGTTCTTACACCAAAAAGGCCCACCCCTTCCCAGGACTCTCAAGACACCCCAGCTTCCCCTAAACATCCTCGACTGCGCAATCCAAATGCTTTTGAGGTTAGTTTGCCACTTTCCAAGAAGCATATGAGTCAGCCTCCGCTGTATAGTGAAGCTGCTCACGAACGCACAAGAAATGCTATCAGCATGCTACGTTCTCTGCAGCCTCAAGAAACAGACATGGATGAGGAGCAAAAGATGGAGACTAGTGAAAAAGTACATAGTGAGGTGCCTTCAGCTGAGGTGCTACCTGAGGAACCCCAAACACCCGACACCTCTGCAGCCATACCCGGAAGTAAACCTCCGACCCCTCCACTACACAGGCTGCCCTCTTGGGTGAGTCATGTGACAAACTGTAGTAATATGAATAGATTTTTTTTTGGTCATGTGCTAAACTTGTGACCATGTCATCTACAGGAGAGCAGAATATATGCTGTGGCAAAATCTGGAATTCGTTTGTCAGAGATGTCATGTACAGATGTAGTTAATAAAGGTCTGTTTTTGCATTTGCATTTTTTTCACTTTTGTCTGCCAATCATCAGACATATTACTGTACAACCTTAAGCTAATTCTGTGTTTTCCTTTTTTTAAATTGCAACACTGTGCACAAACAAATGAATATCACAAAAAATTTTAAGATGTTATTAAACTATTAAGATTCGATGTTAAGAAATGTTTATTTAGTCATATTTCACTTTTAAAATATTGCATTCTCATAACTGTAATGCATTTTATTTATTACCATAAATGCGGTGGCACAGTGGGTAGCGCTGTCGCCTCAGAGCAAGAAGGTCGCTGGTTCGAGCCTGGGTTGGGTCAGTTTTGCATGTTCTCCCCGTGTTCGCGTGGGTTTCCTCCAGGTGCTCCGGTTTCCCCCACAAGTCCAAAGACATGCGCTGTCGGTGAATTGGGTTAGCTAAATTGTCTGTAGTGTATGTGTGTGAATGATTGTATGGGTGTTTCCCAGTGATGGGTTGCAGCTAGAAGGGCATCCGTTGCATAAAACATATGCTGGATAAGTTGGCGGGTCATTCTGCTTTTGCGACCCCTGATTAATAAAGGAACTAAGCCGAAGAGAAAATGAATGAATGAATTTAGAATTACAATTTACTTTAAAAAAATCTTATAAACAAATCTGTATTCAAAATTGAGCAGTAGGAAGAAATTTCTTAACAGTTTTCTATTACACTTACTTTACTTCGGCTTAGTCCCCTATTTGTCAGTCACCACAGCAGAATGAACTGCCAATTACTCTAGCATATGTTTTATGCAGCGTACCACAACCCAACACTGAGAGTATACAAACTCATAAACCCAGTGCTGGAAAACACCCACACAATCTCCCATTCATCAAACTCTCTCATTAAGTCTGTCAATTTAAATGATCCAATTCACCTATATTGCATGTCTTTGGACTGTGAAGGAACCCGGAGCACATTCAAACTTCACACAGAAATGCCTCCTGGCCTAAACAGGACTCGAACCAGCAACCTTCTTGCTGTGAGGTGACAGTGCAGTGCTAACATATAATGGGAATTTTATGTACATATAATGGGAATTTAGCATGGCACAGTGGCACATATTTTTGTCTGAACAATAATAGTTTGTTTTCATTTCAATTAGAGGGCAGAATTATCATAAGAGTCTTTGTGTATTTAACAGTTTTGAAGTATGTAACACAGAAAGTTGTGCAAGTAGTCATGCAAGTGATTCACATATTGTGCATATTAAATAATCATTGTTTTTCACAGGTAGGTCATGTTTCTGAAACAATTAAACATAAACCCGCAACAACATCCTTGTTAAGGAATATCATTTTAGAGTTAGAATTTGGCTGAGTTTAGATTAGAGTTTAGAGGTTTGAACAATGTTTCCTATCTTCCTACTATCCAACAATTGGGAATTACTAATTATTGCATAATCCTAATTACTCTGATAGTGGAGGGTTCTTCCACTATAAACAATGTTGGTGAAAGAGCTGCTTCTGGGGTGCCAGACGGTTTGCCAAAATCTATTTGTGGCCAATTTATAATCCTCTTCCATGGTCTCCTCAAACTTCCCAATACAATTCCTACAATCCCTAGATATAAGGCCAGATTTGCTAAACTGGGAATTAACTATTACTGTACAGTCGTGGCCAAACGTTTTGAGAATGACACAAATATTAGTTTTCACAGAGTTTGCTGCTAAACTGCTTTTAGATCTTTGTTTCAGTTGTTTCTGTGATGTACTGAAATATAATTACAAGCACTTCATACTTTTTAAAGGCTTTTATCGACAATTACATGACGTTTATGCAAAGAGTCAGTATTTGCAGTGTTGGCCCTTCTTTTTCAGGACCTCTGCAATTCGACTGGACATGCTCTCAATCAACTTCTGGGCCAAATCCTGACTGATAGCTATCCATTCTTTCATAATCACTTCTTGGAGTTTGTCAGAATTAGTGGGGTTTTGTTTGCCCACCCGCCTCTTGAGGATTGACCACATGTTCTCAATGGGATTAAGTTCTGGGGAGTTTCACGGCCATGGACCCAAAATTTCAACGTTTTGGTCCCCGAGTCACTTAGATATCACTTTTGCCTTATGGCACGGTGCTCCATTATGCTGGAAAATGCATTGTTCTTCACAAAACTTTTGTTGGATTGTTGGAAAAAGTTGCTGTTGGAGGGTGTTTTGGTACCATTCTTTATTCATGGCTGTGTTTTTGGGCAAAATTATGAGTAAGCCCACACAAGAATGGTCTCAGGATGCTTTACTGTTGGCATGGCACAGGACTGATTGTAGCGCTCACCTTTTCCTTTCCAGACAAGCCTTTTTCAGATGCCCCAAACAATCGGAAAGGGGCTTCATCTGAGAATATGACTTTGCCCCAGTCCTCAGCAGTCCATTTGCCATACTTTTTGCAGAAGATCAATCTGTCCCTGATGTTTTTTTTGGAGAGAAGTGGCTTCTTTGCTGCCCTTCTTGACACCAGGCCATCTTCCAAAAGTCTTTTCCTCACTGTGCGTGCAGATGCGCTCACACCGGCCTGCTGCCGTTCCTGAGCAAGCTCTGCACTGTTGGCACTCAGATCCCACAGCTGAATCCAATTTAGGACACGATCCTGGTGCTTGCTGGACTTTCTTGGACGCCCTGAAGCCTTCTTAACAAGAATTGAACCTCTTTTCTTGAAGTTCTTGATGATCCTATAAATTGTTGATTTAGGTGCAATCTTAGTAGCCACAATATCCTTGCCTGGGAAGCCATTTTTATGCAACGCAATAATGGCTGCATGCGTTTCTTTGCAGGTCACCATGGTTAACAATGTAAGAACAATGATTTCTAGCATCACCCTCCTTTTAACATGTCAAGTCTGCCATTCTAACCAAATTAGCCTGACATAATGATCTCCAGCCTTGTGCTCGTCAATATTCTCACCTGAGTTAACAAGACAATTACTGAAATGATCTCAGCAGGTCCTTTAATGACAGCAATGAAACGCAGTGGAAAGTTTTTTTCAGGATTAAGTTAATTTTCATGGCAAAGAAGGACTATGCAATTCATCTGATCACTCTTCATAACATTCTGGAGTATATGCAAATTGCTATTATAAAAACTTAAGCAGCAACTTTTCCAATTTCCAATATTTATGTAATTCTCCAAACTTTTGGCCACGACTGTATAATCTCAATTACTATGAGAATAAGGAGTTCTTCCACTATAAACAGTGTTGGTGAAGAACTGCTTCTGGGGTACCAGACGGTTTGCCAAAATCTCTTTGAGGCTAGCCTATAGTCCTCTTCCACAGTCTCTCCAAACTTCCCATTCCAATTCCTACAGTCCCTAGATATAAGGCCAGATTTGCAAACTGGAAATGACCAATTGTGCCAGACGGTTTGCCAAAATCTCTTTGAGGCCAATATATAGTCCTCTTCCACGGTCTCCCCAAACTTCCCAATCCAGCTCGATGGCCTGTTAGTACCCATCAGCTTCCTTTTAAGGTCCACAAGCCAACAAGGTCTAATGTGACTCCTTTTTCACCCCGGTTGCCATCATGACAGGCACCAGAGTCATTACTGCCACAGTTTCTTACATAAATGTTTTATATACTGTAGGTCTAACTAAAACATGACAAGTAATGCAGTGTTTGAAAAACAACTAATTGTCTGTCCGCTATGATTGACTGTATGTTCCTGATGAACAGTAAACTAGTGCTAATGTTTTGACTGAATGATTCGATTTTGAATCGGGTTCACTTTGTTTTGGTAGAAATAGTACATTTGGAAAAAAGTATCCTGCGTTTTGAATTGTAGATTTTGTATTTATTTAACTGTATGTGGTTTTGACCAGAAAATTGAGTATTTAGCTAATTGTGTGATATTAATAGTGTTATTGTTTTAAGAGTTTAGAAAAAGTGCTTTATTTTTTATAAACTGTCATTGAATACTAGTGAAACTGTTCTATGCTTTTTTTCCAGACCATTCTCATGCATCTTCATACCCTTCCTACATGCTCTACACATCCTTTATCTACAGCAACAATAGTACACCTGTCTTCACCACAAACAAAGGGGTATGAACCATTGAGTGTCCTTACATATAGAAGAAAACTAATACTTTTTAAATACGTTTATGATTGACATGTTTGTTTTTATTTTCATAGAAGGTGACTTTAAGCAATAGTACGTTTTCGGAGGAGTCATCTAGTTCTGAAGAGGAAGAGAGCTCAGAGGAATTTCAGTCTAATTCTGGAGAGGATGAAAAAGCCCAGACCTCTGGATCAGAGTCACATAAGAGCCACAGAAGCTCCCACCCCTTTAAGAGAGGTATAGTACACAAGATTAGGTGGTGGTTAAAGGACAGGGTTGTTAACCAGGAAGCCAAGTTAGTCTGTGGTTTAAACAATTACATTTGAACATTGTTCTAAAATGTTCATAAATTATTTCTATAAATTTATCATTAAAGGATTAGTTTACCCAAAAAGGAAAATTATGTTATCAATAACTAACCCTTGTCATTCCAGACCTTTGTTTGTCTTTTGAATATAAATTAGGATATGTTAGATGAAATCTGAGAGCTCCCTTGTCCTCCATAGACAGCAATGGTCCTGACTTGTTCAAAGTCCAGAAAAATACAAGAACAAATCCTCAAAACAAATGATAAATGGTTCAATCAGAATATTAGTAAGCTTGAGAATAATTTTGATTGCATATTAAAAAAACAAAACTTTATTAAATGGTTTTATTATCTCTGTGTCATTATAGGGCACATGTTGCACTGATGTATACACTGATGCCCATGCAGGACTGTTTGAAACAAAGTGCAAAAGGCACATTGTTCTCGTCAGTGCACATTCTATACTCACACTGAGAAAAATAAACTGTTGAATAATGTCATTATTATTATAAGTCATTAACATTGTTATTATTTTTGGAGCTTAAAAATGTTGAAGGCATATGGTCTATTTTCAGGATGGTTGGTTGGTTGGTTGGTTGGTTGGTTGGTCAGTTTGTTTGGCTTATTTGCACTTTGAGCAAGCCAGGCTTATTGATCTCTATGAAGGGTGAGGGAGCTCTCAGATTTCATCTAAAAATCTTAATTTGTATTCCAAAGATGAATGAACATTTCAGGGATTTGGAACAATATTGGGCTGAGTAATTACATAATTAAAATTTTTGGATGAACTAACTCTTTAAATAATCATGAGGGAATTTGTTGGTTGCAACGTGCTAAGAAAGCATTTTCAAAATGGTCCCTATGATCTCCAATATATGGGAAAAAGAGAGAACTGTAGTATCTAGTGGATAGAATGGATTTATGTGATGTCTTTTTTCATAGATTTTGACTGTTTTGGTTTGACTGATCAACCATAGGGTTGGGTAAAAAGACTACTATTTGAATGTGAAGTCTACCTGTTTTCATGTCTCAGACAATTGAAGAGCATTTTAACTTTTTTTTATATAAATTTTTAACTATTGTCAGAACTCAAGTCTCTACTGCAAATTTCCAAAAAGAAAAATACACACAATACACTTTACATACACACGAAAAAATGTATATGTGGCTTACATGTACTTTCCATATGTGTGATGGTTTTATTCTCTACAAACTGCATATATGTAATCCTAACTTTACCACTAAATATATCCCACATAGAATGCTTGTCTTTTTTTATTTCCAAAAGTTTATTATGTTTTAATATGTAATTATTCTAGCATGTAATGTAAGCCTAATTTACATTGTAGTACCCATGTAATTTAGAAACTATGTTTTCAAGCACACACCTTAATAATTGTGATGTGTTTTGCTTAGCTGTCTCATTGTCTTCTATGACATCTGAGAGTGACTATGCCATACCCCCTGATGCCTACTCCGCTGATACAGAGTGCTTTGAGCCTGAAAACAAACAATCAAAGAACTGCTCATCCAGTGGCAACATTCTAAATGTAAGATGCATACATATGTACACATACATGTTGATTAAGTGTCTTGAGCTGGTTATAGTAAAACTGTAAGAGCTGTAAAATGGCCTGTAGCTAATATGAACTTGTTTCAGACTGATCAATTTCATACCGCTGTTTATCTGAATTGAACCAACACTGAATTTTTGACTTGAGTTAAATACTTTGTTGTTTTTAAAGCTCCCTCACAGGATAATCTAAATTGTCCTAATAGTTTAATCTAATCTGTATCTGTATTGTATATAGTGCTATAGAAATAAAGGTGATTTGATTTTCTGTAAGACCAAATGAGAATTTACTGTTTTCCCAGGAGTCTATGGAGAAATCTGGGTACCTGTTCAAGATGGTAAAGACACGGAAGAAAGCATGGAAAAGGCACTGGTTTGTTCTGAAGGATGGGGAGCTTCTCTTCTACAAATCACCAGTTAGTTTAAATGGCTTGTGTAATTTTTACTACTTTTATTTTACATTTAATTATTAGGGAGATGCTTTTATCCAAACTGACTTACAAATTACAAAGTTACAAAATTACTAAGTGTATATACACACGTATTCTACATTTAGAAAAAAGATTAAACTGACAACACTGAAAATGGAAGCAATCAATAGCAATGAAAGCACAATTTCAACTGGTCCCAACTGGTCTAACACATTGCATAGAATAGTTGTTTTATAAAATAAAACACAATAAATCAAAAGTATTTAAAGTATCAGTGTCAGGCAATTATGTCATGGTTACGGACTTACTGTTCTGTTCATAGCTTTTTCTCTCCACACATGCTTTCATTATCATTCATTCCCAGCACCTGCTTCAGTTTTATAGATTTCCTATATGTTTTGCTGACAGATCATTTAGAATATCAAAGTGTCAATGTGGTAATCTTTTAAAGACATTTATGAATAATGATGTTCTGTTACATGATAGGCTGTTTATTCTGAGGACATTACTAAAAACAAAAACATGGCACTGCACAAAATGAAAAGTGATTGGTTTGTTAACCTGTCAGTCATATAACATAGTGGGCGATCCGTGACCATTGAAAGCAGCCAAAGCTCCCTGACTTTCAGTCTGAAGTCTGGCTACGCAAGACTATGAGAGACCTTACCAGGGGCATTTAGCCTCAGACAACATAGATCCTAAGATCATTCAGGCACTCAAACCTCTCCAACATGAAAAGGATGTGGTTAAAGGAGAGGTTCTATGATTTCTAAGTACTAAGTTCTTTCTATCCTCTTTATTGTATTTTAGTTTTAGCGTTTCTTATATTTCTTTACCCACTATTTACTAAACTTACTTACCCAACCTTCTACTAATAAGGTAGTCAGGCTACAAATTTTTTTCATGTGATTCTTTTATTTTGTTTTTTAGAGTGATGTCATTCGTAAGCCCCTAGGCCAGATTGAACTGAATGCATGTAGCACTATAATACGTGGTGATGAGAAACAGATGCTTCAGGTAAAGTATTTGTGAGATATTGTTTGTTGATCACCGATCCAGGAACATTTTATTAAAAATAATGTTGTCATGTCTCTTAGGTAGTCACTGGTAAAAGTGTGTGTTATCTGAAGGCTGATTCCCCAAACCTCCTGGAGGAGTGGGTGAGGGTTCTCCAGAGTGTCCAGAGGATCAAAGCCGCTAGTCCGGTATTCACTCATTTGGACATGCGGCCTGTTATTAAAGGACACTTGACGATGGTAAAGTATTTTGTTGGAAAGAAAACTCTTATCTTACTGTTATTGAAAAAATTATGTTGCCGTTTAAAAATTTAAGTTATGTTTTGAGCAAAATGTTTTTTTTTTTAAATTCTGTAAACAATTGATGATATTTCTTGCAAAGATAGAATAAGAATGTTTTCATTTAGAGCATTTTCATATGTATGCACAAGTAGATGAATGAGAAGTGGTAGAGGCAGGACAAAAAAATATTGTTTTATGTAGTAAAACAACATTTAAAAATCAACCCACTGTGATTAAAAGTGTTAAAGGCTTAGTATTCGTTCATTCATTTTCTTTTCGGCTTAGTCCCTTTATTAATCTGGAGTCGCCACAGCGGAATGAACCACCAACATGTCCAGCATGTGTTGTACGCAGCGGATGACTTTCCAGCTGCAACCCATCACTGGGAAACACCCACACACTCTCATTCAGACACATACACTACGGACAACTTAGCTTACCCAATTCACCTATATCGCATGTCTTTGAACTTGTGGGGGAAACCGGAGCACCCGGAGGAAACCCACGCGAACACTGGGAGAACATGCAAACTCCACACAGAAATGCCAACTGACCCAGCTGAGGCTCGAACCAGCGACCTTCTTGCTGTGAGGCAATCGTGCTACCCACTGTGCCACCATGACGCCCAGGCTTGGTATTATGCTGGTTAATACTGTGATGCATGTCTGTTACTGTAGCTGATTGTAACATCCATTGTCTCTTTAAGGTGAAACATGGCTGCTCTAAGCATGTGTGGTGTGCCCTTTTTGGAAAGACTCTCTACTTTTTCAGAAATCAAGAGGACAAGGTTTTCTGTCTCCTTAAATAAAAAGTAATCTTGTATGACATTTGTATGTTCATGCATTAATATCAAATTTCCCTACACAGTTTCCCCAAGGTCAAATCAAAATGTGGGAGGTCCGTGTGGAGGAAGAACATAAGTCATGTGAACTTGCTGAAGTCTCTGCTCAACATACCATCTCCATTCAGTCGGTTAGGCAGGGGTCAACATACCTGCTCATTGACTCGCCTCATGAGAAGGTCATTGTGCCATACTGAGCCAGTGAAGTCTCAGAATTTTACAAACATTTGGGAGCTAACAGCATATTAATTCAATGAAATAAAATGCACAAATATACAATAATGTGCAAAAGGAGAATACAGATTAATGACTGTTATTAGTGTTCTCTTGAAAAGTAACCTTTTTAAGTTTGTAAAATTAATTTTACAAAGTAATATTTCAAATAATATTTTAAAATCACAACAACAATTATTGTAGTGTTTACTAAAATTCTAAAGCAAGAGTAAAATGTGTTATTCAAACAGTGCTAATTAAATTTCAAATGTACTAAATTGCAACTTCTTAATAAAAAGCGTCATTACAAATATATTTAAACATGTAATGCACAATATAAATAGTTCTTATATAAATTGTACTAAAAACATGTAAGTTAGCCATAAATACTTGTCAGTACATGCTCCAGTTTACTTCAATTATTTCAAAGTCTTATTTCAAAGTCAAAAGAAGTAACTACTTGTATTAAATATATATAATATATATTATATATTATATAACAAAACATCATTTTTGATGTACTGCATTTTTGTCTGTGTTCATCTCCGGTAGATGGCATGGGTTTACCATTTGTCTGTGGCAGCTGGAACTGCAGTGGGGCAGGTGGGCACTGAGTTTGAGCAGCTGGTTGGTAAGCTGCTCAACGTGGATGGAAACCTAGGTAAAAGACTCTGCATGCTTGATGATTATGTTTATTAATTTATTCATAATTTATTGATTTGTTTTAATATTTTTCATTGTGTTGGATTTGTCTTCACCAGAGATATACAGGAGAAAAAATAATAGTGTTTACAACTGGTTTAATGTCTAGGCCACTGTGCAGCTAATTATGGCCAAGAACCACCAACTTTCACACAAAGATGTACTGTAAATGACCAACCAGTTAGTCTGTGAACACAATGATGAATTACCATTTTTAGAACCCGCAACCAAGTAATGGCAATGTGATTTAAAAAAAAAAAAATATACTTATACAGTTACAGCTCATTCTCCATCGTTTAAATTTTTCGGTGATTCGGATTACCATAAGCAAGAAAGAGTAATCAGTTTTTGTCTCTCATGTGCATTTGAAAATACAGTATGTGACAACCAGGGGTACGTTTCCCAAACAACGACATAACTCGTGGCTGAACTATCATAGTACAATGCATTGTTTGGGAAAAGAACGATGTAGTGATGAGTGATGATTATAACGTAAAACGTCCATAATGATGCTCTAAACAGGGCGGAGTTACACGCTCAGGCATTAAAAAAAAATCTAATATTAGTTTTGATAAAAGCATGCACTGTTTTTCCATATTAATTTAAATATATGTAAACAGCACATATAGGGCCAATGTTTTCTTTACAAATATTATTGAGAAAATGCCATATTCTATTCTAAAACATAAAACCTCTTAGCTAACGTTTTCTAATCTCATATAGAAATTGTTAGGCTAATGGTTTTAATTTACAGTAGGCCGTTTATTTAGAAAAGAAAAAAAAGCCTACTTAATAATAATAATAATATTCATTCATTCATTTTCATTTCGGCTTAGTCCCTTTATTAATGTGGGGTCGCCACAGCGGAATGAACCGCCAACTTATCCAGCATATGTTTTACGCAGCGGATGCCCTTCCAGCTGCAACCCATCTCTGGGAAACATCCATACACACCCATTCACACTCATGCACTACAGACAATTTAGCTTACCCAATTCACCTATACCGCATGTCTTTGGACTTGTGGGGGAAACCGGAGCACCCGGAGGAAACCCACGCCAACACAGGGAGAACATGCAAACTCCACACAGAAAGGCCAACTGACCCAGCCGGGGCTCGAACCAGCGATCAGCGACCTTCTTGCTGTGAGGCGAACGTGCTACCCACTGCGCCACTGTGAGGCTTAATAATAATAATAATATATTTTTTTTTTATTGTTGTTGTTATTGTTATTATTAAGTACAATATTGTTTATTTATTTTTTTAAAGTCTACTTTTACAATTTGACACATTCAAACCCCTGCATAAAGTTCTAACCAACAGGCCCATGTCATATAGGCCTACAGTACAGATACATTTCTTAATAACCTACTATAAATCAAAAGCATTAATCTAATGTATACTATATATTTTTGTTTTTATACAAACTTTGGAGATGTAACGTAAATTCCGCTTTTAAATATTAGGTCACCTATAGCTTTCGTCATGAGCCACGACTGCGTTCAAAATAGCATAAATGTTTTCAAAGTGCACTACGAAGGAAATGCAATTGTCAATATGAAGATCGCTAAAACTAAACTGTTAAAAAATTTTTGAAAGCAAATTACGCCTAAGAGCGATTACTTTAATTTTATCATACGAAGTTTAAATGTTGAAACATTCAAAATGAATAGGGCATAGGGTGGATAACTGGGAATAGAACACAACCAGGATATATGCTTCTAACTACAGCTCTAGAGGTGTAGTTGCAAGCGTACAAGTTTGCGACGCAGTTTGCGAATGTTTATTGAAACGATGGATTTGGGAAACACCAAATAAACTATCTATGTTCGTAACAACAGAACTTGCAACCTTAGTTGGCTAACGATGGTTTTCGGAAACGCACCCCAGGCCTCATCTATATTCACCAAAATAAAAACTATAGTTTAGCATTTAAGATATTAAAGATATTGAAAAATATTAAGTAAAATATTATCATAAATATTATTATAACAGTTATAATTCAGTTATTCATTTTACAGTATAACAAGCATACAGTTGCACCAGATGTGTTTGTAAGAAATAGGACAGAGTTAATCTGGTGGTGTAAGAAGGACACAGCATAACATAAGAAATCTCTCACAATTTTCTTCCTAATTATGACAAGCTTTCTGTCAGGTAGAAATTGTGATTAAATTAATGTAAATTGCTTAAATTTGTTTCAAATTGTGGGAATAATAAAATGCATTCAGCGCTTAATTTTGAGAACCCTAAAATTGTATTAGTTGAGTTGTAAATTAAATTAGGAATCTTGAGATCTTGTTATGGACAATAAAAGGCCTTGAAATCAAAACAGGTTTTGAACCACTGATTTAAGTGTAACTTTTGCAGTGTTTCATTTCCAACTAGGAACTTATTATCTTTAATGTAGAAAAAGAAGCAGCGCTTGAACTTGTTCAAGCCACCTAAATGTCCTGGGCCCCAAGCATTTGTGGTGTGATAAAGATCACTAAATCAAAGAGTGTGGGTGTACTGCTTGTGGCAAAGACTGATTTGACATATGTTATTAAAATGTATTTATGGCATAATTGTATCTTAAATTTATTCTCAACTTGTTTATTTCATCCCCATTCTACCCTTTTAGACTGTAACTGTATTTTTTTTCTCTCAGGGTCTCAGCTCTGGAGGCACCCGATGCTATGTTTCAGTAAAGAAGGACTACTTTTTCCACTTACCACCCTGCCATCACAGGCTCTACAAACTGAAGCCATCAAGCTTTTTAAGGTTATACATCCTCTTTAATTACACATCTGAAGTCATAACCCCACAAATACAAGCAGAAACACTTTTTTTTTAACCCTTCTTTACAGACTTGTCAGCTCTTTATTAATGTGGCCATTGACACTTCAGCCATAGATTATCATGTGACACTTGCCCAGTGTGCTCTACAAGTGTGTCTTACTCATCCAGAGTTGCAAAATGAGATATACTGCCAGCTAATCAAACAGACATGGAAGAAGCAGACAAACGGGCCACCTGGACCCCTGCAGGTAACATGACTGAAAATCACGTTTGTGTTCTGAATACACACCACTAGAGGGGGTGCTTGGGTTTTGCTTTTATCATGTTGTGAGTGAGAACACAAGGAAATATGTGTGACTTCTTTGCATTTTCTCTAATACAGGGTTGGCAGTTCCTGGCTCTGTGCGTTGGCCTTTTCCTGCCCACACACCCTATTCTTTGGTATTTACAGGTTCATCTCAAAAGGCAGGGAGATTCCAGGTAAATCAGAACAGATACCATATCATACACTTCAAGTGAACACATCCCTCATCATTTCAGTTCATTTGACAGTCTTTGCAATGCTTACAGGACGGAAGTGGGAAAGTATGCCATCTATTGCCAACGCTCACTGGAGCGTACACAGCAAAAAGGGGAACGGCAAGCTCGATCGTCACGAATGGAGATATTGTCAATCTTACTCAGGAACCCTTACCACCACTCTTTGCCCTTCAGCATGCCTGTACACTTCCTTAACAACACTTACCAGGTCTATACATATGCAATACTTATGATGAAAGAACAGCTCATCCAGTAATTAATAATATGTCATTATTTACTCATCTTGATATTCTTAATCTTCAGGTAGCTATTTTCAATATTAGTAAGGAAAAATAGCAAGAACACTTTAAAATTATTATAAAAGTAGTTCACTTTCTTTGTGTGTTGTTTGAGAATTGAGAAATGTCTTCATAAGGTTTGGAAAAAAAGAGCAAGAGTCATATGGGTGCCTTAAAACAGAATGTTGATGTGGTTACTATGAGTAATTCTATGGTGATCCTGTAGCTTGAGTGGTAAATCATGACATTAATAACAACTTTGTTTGTCTGTGAAAACCAAGAAAAGTGTGTGTGTGTGTGTGTGTGTGTGTGTGTGTG